>QVAJ01000047.1:4255085-4285250 GCA_003546035.1 Mixornis gularis
TGACAAAACCCCACAAAGCTGATGGAGCTGGGGGTGACAAAACCCCACAAAGCTGATGGAGCTGGGGGTGACAAAGCCCCAGCACCTGTGGCTTGGCAGGTCCCAAAAGGACGTGACCAGGTGGTGCTGCTGTGTGAGGCAGGTTGGAGATTTGCTCCTCATACACTCTGAGAAATGAGCTCAAACGGAGCTGAAATCCTGGGAATTTAAGSAGACCAGGAGTAAGAAAAGGTGGTGTGGAGAAAACAGAACCAGATTTGTGTCCRTAAATCTCTTTTAGAGCTGAGAGCCTGCTCAAGCTGGGGCTGCTTTCCCTCAGTGAGGCTGRGACAGGACTGTAAAACCAGTGCAGAATCAAACCTTGGCACTCATGAATATGCATAAATTTGAAGGAGAATTATCTTTCAGCATTAACTCTTTAAATAAAGAAATAATTTGGCCACCTGCTGTCTGTGAAAGCTGACCTTGTTCTCTCATTTGTAAAAGGGAGTGGAAAGCTTCCAAAACTTTGAATTTTGAACCATTTCCTCTCCTCAGAAATTACACTGAAGAAGACAAGCATTTAAGCTGTGAAAAATGGAAATGAAACCTTTCCTCTGGAGTTAACCCTGTTCTCCAAACCCTTTGCCAATCTGTATTGGTAACTCGTTTCCTAAATAACTTTGAAGGTTGAGGAAGGGCATTGATGGGAATTTCAAGCTCTTCGTTTTGCTGTTTTATTCCCATGAATTGCTGTTTTCTCTGCTGTAGAATAGCAAAAGAGAGCTAATAAGTGTTCTGCTTGTTGGCTTTTCAGTGTGGTGCCAAGTGTCTTCTCTCAGTCCTCTCCTCCAAGTGGCCACGATGCACAGATTCCCCTTTTCCTGTTTGGTTTTGGGAACAGTGTTTGGATTGCAGTTGAATGTTGTATCATAGGCAGGGTAATGAGACCCTCTGCTCAGCCAGTTGTTCTCTCAGAATAATTTATGAAGAGAAAATAAAAAAATCAGAGAATTAGTCAGGTTTGAAAATCTGTCTAGCAGCGTGGATTTAGTATAAGAAAAATGGCTCTTTTTTTTCTGCATTATATTCCTGATTTTTATATAAAAAGGTTTTTTTCTAATTTCTGAGCCGTTTGTGGAAAATGAGACTTCCTAAAACACAGTGGGATTTGGACACACAATGAGCTATCCCAGGAAAACCAGGATGTGAATATAGTGCCAGGCAATGGGAATCCTTTTTTTTTGCCATAAATAGGAGCCAGTTTCTCGTTGGGGTTGGGGTTGGGGTTGTGTGTGCAGGTGTGGTGTCAGTGTCTGTCTGGGGGAGCTTCTTCCTCAGTCAGCASCTGGCAGCACCTTCTCTGAGGCTGATCCTTTACAGACTGGCCAGAATTCCCTGATTTATCCTGGAATACAGGTCCCTGAGCATCCCCTGCCTCTGTCATTGCAGCCTGAGAGCAAGGAGAGCAGATCTCTGGGGGTGTGTGTGTTCCCACCCGAGAGGGGAGGCAGCAAGGCAGGGATATTTTTATGTAGATTGATGTCTGCAGATTCAGATCACAGACTGACTGAATTAATAACTGTTTTCCCAACCTCGCTTTCCGTGCATGTGACTTCCAGTAATTGTCTAATCTAAGCATATATGTTGTCTGTAATACTGCTAATTAAAATTTTATGCAAATGTCTGGTGAACTGCTGATGTTTAATGTTAATTTTCACACTTGATATTAAAGGCTTTTCCTATATTTCCGGTGCCTGCTTAGCTGGGCTGTGCAGATATTTACCTTCAGGCTGATATGAAGGGAGGGCATTTTATCAGTGCAGGCAGATCCTGGTTGGAGTTTTACATTCCAGAGGTGTGAATGGATTTTGCTGAAAGCCTGTCTATAGGTGGATTTGTGGGGCTGTTTTCTTTGAACTGAGTTTATGAAGGACTTTGTGGCTTGGCCTTGGTTCTGTGTTAGTCTCAGCAAGTTAAAGATGTTTCCTCATGCAGATTTCATTCACTGAGCTTAATCTCTTGTGAGGGAGAGGAGGAGTTCAGGCAAGAATTCCTTCTGTCTGCACACTGTGTGTAGGAAAGCACCAGGAGAATTCATTATTTGTGTGATGAAACTGTTGGAATATTAAAAAGGGCACGAGGTGTTTCCCTCCAGGTGACACAGGTAAGCTTCACCTTCTTGTCTGCACATCTGTTTGCTTTGCCATTTGGAGATGTCAAGGTACTGCAAAATCAGAGAAAATGGCTTGTGGGGACCAAGAGTGAAAATGAGGAAGGCTCCCCAAGACTAAACCGTTCAACTTCCACAGAAATCTGCTCAAGCCTTTTTCCTGCTAACCAGAAACAGCTTGAATCAACTGGTCTCACTTTCTGCTTCCTTTGCAACTCTGCTGTTAAAAATGCAAACTCACATTTTTGCTGAAGTTGCAAGTGCATTGTGCTTCCTTGTGGTTTGTTGTGAGAGGTTAATTCAGTGAGATCTCTGGAAAAAAAAATCGGAACTTTCTGTGTAAGAATTTGATCACGTGTTAGAAACAGTTCCTCACTTTTATGCAGTTGGGGTGTTTGGCTTTTTGATCTGTTTAATGATAAAAGAGGTTCTTTCCTGGAATAATCCAGGAAAAGGCTTCCATTGTGTGGTGAGGGAGCAGAGTGTGGAAAGCAGGGACAAAACACTCTTGGGTGTGAGGGTCAGTCCCTCTGCCAAGGCAGGACCTTGAATATTGGCCCAGCTGCGTTGGTCCAGCTCCATCAGCTTCCCATCCTGTCATCCTTTGGGTGTTTTTTATGAGGTTTAGAGTAAGTTGGGTTTTGTGGGTTATGAGTAGAGTCAGATGAAAACGTGTCCATCAAGAAAAGGAAAAAACAAACCTTTGTGTGTCTCTCGTGAAAGGCCTTGGTTTTCAGGACTCCAAGATACGAAAGTGAAGAATCGCTCAGCGTTGATGGATTGATGGGTTTTGAGTCTATTACAGAGCAAGTGAAATATTTAATTTCCTGCAAGTCTGTAAATTGCTGGTTTCCCTTAATCCAGTGTGTTCTCTGCTGTGTTTGCTCTGGGATTGTTTTTCCAAAGCGCTATTCCAGACTTACAAAAGCTTCCAGTTCTTCCCTTGGTCCCTCCTCCAAAACCGAGTCCCTGCTTTCCTAGTGGGGTGTAATTGGGAGGGAATGAAAGCTCTTTGCTCTGTTTTTTTTAGACCTTGACAGCTTTGTGTTGCATTTAATCAGCTTCAAAAGTGAGCCAGAGTTGGGTTGTTCTTACTTGTCTTGCAATCTGCGGTGCAGCAAGGTTTAGGAGACTTTGAGTATTTTTCCTGTGTAAAAATGGCTGGATTTGGTGCAAGAGAGAGAAAAGGGAAGCAGTCTTGTCTTGTGAGGGTGGTTAATTCTTCAGGGATTTTTACACGTGAGGCATTTAGATGATTTTTCCAAAAGCTTGTGAAGTTGTAAAGTAATAAAACTTCTCTTTGACTGGGGAGATACAGGTGAGGCACTTACTCCTRTAGTGTACTTGTAAAAAGATTTTGGGAAGGCCTCTCATCCCTGGCCTTGAAAGAAATAAAACTTTCATAAGGCAAGAATGTTTTTCATAGATTTGCAGTGGGTTAAAAGCCAGGAAATGGGGTTAGGAGTAAATGTTGGTTCTCACAGGGAAGGGCTCTTCCCAGCCAAGTGTCCTGCCAGAGATCAGTGCTCTTGCAAATACTCCTTTTGCAGATTGGCCCCAAATAAAAATAAAGTGGCCAAATCCAAGCAAATTAGTCAAATTTGAACTGAATCTTGARTTGAAAGGAATGATGAAAGATTGAGACCTGCTGAGGGATGAAGTGACTGGTGAAATGCACAGGGAGAAGAAATGTGCACTAGAAGTACAACTCCCAAGAAGCACATTCTAGGAAGTATTTGATATATGGAATTCTAGGAAGTATTTGATATATGGAATTCTAGGAAGTATTTGATATATGGGAGTGCTAAGCAGTAAATGGCTGTGTTGTGATACAAACCTTTGTTGCTGCCACATCTGAAATGCAGAGTGCTGGGGACTGTGTGTATCCCAAGAAATGGGAGTTTAATCCCTGCATGGAAAGACCACAGGGATAATGGAGACATGGAGAAGCTTCTCAGTAGCCTGAATTTCAGAAGAGCTCAGCTCAGAAGGAGTTGGCCAATTCCTATAAAACCCATGAGGGACATAAAGAAACCCAAGGTGATATTTTCTTTCTTAGAAACCTGAGGGGGTTGTTAGTTGAGCGTGGTCACTGGTTGTACCTGCTGAGGGTCACTCAGGGAGCTCAGGTGGCTTCCAGAGGGGTTGGGAGAGGCCCAGTTGTGCCCATGCTGCCACCCASGGTGTCCCAGTTGCTGATAAAACAAGGGAATAGAAATGTTCCTTTCTTATGCTCTTTCCCACAAGGATTTGTGTCTGAGGATATCAGGCTTGGTGGACTTTTTATCCAATTGGTTTAGAAGGTTTTGTAGTTCTCCTGGGTTTGATTTTTTTCATGTTATTCACTGCTTTTCTGGTTGAAAAAGTTCAGTTTTTATTGGGTTCTTCTGCTCTGGGATCTGTATAATCATCAGGATTGTGTCCATGATTCCCCTGGCACTTGGATCCTGTGCTGCCTCCAGGAGCTTCTGCCTGCAGCCTGCTCCCAGTTCAGTGTGACCTTCCACATCCCCTGGATAACTGGTTTCAGCTTTGCTGGGAACTTGCCTTAACCCATTCTTGGCAAAAAGAAATGCTTTGGGCTGAATAAGATTATACCTTGTGCTTTTTGTGTTTTATTTTTATTGTTTCCTCACCTTTTACAAGTCATTAGAGAGGAATCACAGGGGCACATGAGCCAACAGATCTGGGCATTGCAAAATTCCAGAGGGAAGGCGCAGTTGTGGAATGTGTGTGTAGGATCAACATTTTCAGATTCTGCTTTTCATCCACACAGAACTTAAAATGTCCCAGGAGATGCCCCTTTTTATTCCTGCTGCTGTTAGCCATCTCCTCTCCTAAATATTCTAAATATTGGGGACAGCACCAGGGGGTTGCGGTTTACCTGAAGTTTAGTGTTGGTCTCATTCAAAGTTAATCTTCCATCATGTCATAAGAGGTTTTTATTCTGCCAAAAATCAACTTTRGTGGAAGAAGAACAAATGAACTAACTCATTAGGTGTGTTCTGTGGTAGTTAAACCTGCCCAGAAAGGTTTCCAAGGAAGGGAATTTGTCTTTATGCTAAAAAAAGCCATTAGAGACCTKTGCTGACACTGAATTCTGCTTCCATTCCAAATGGCATTGTACTAATTTAAAGAATGATGACAATGTCAGGCTTGAAATCTGTGCTTTCCCTGTCCCCAATGTCTCTGTAGGGGATGGGGTTGGTTCTTGGGAGTGTTTGGAGGAACATTATTAAAGGACATCTGGAATGGGCATCTCTGTGAGGGCGGCCAGCTCCGTTCCAGAGTCCCTGCTCAGTGTTTGTGCCACTCTCAGGGCTGCTCTGTGTTAATGGAATGGCCAATCTGCCAGTTTGCTCAAGTCATTTRTTCCAAAGCTTAATAGGCCTCTGTTTACTTGAAACAGTGACCTTAACTAAAGGACTGACACGGCTTTCCAGCTCCACAGCTTGTCCTTGCCTTYTCTTGCCAATCGTTTTGGCTTTACAGTTCCATTCCCAGAGAATTAAAAATTCTTCTGTGCTGTGTGGAAGACACACAGAGCAGAAAGCGTGGATCTGCTGAGTGTTGTCAAATGAACGAAGTAAATGCATTTGGGGGGGAAAAAAAATTCCTTCTAATCTGCTTATCATGGAAGGTCACCTTGAGTTGGAGTGTGTTGGGCCACAGRATCTCTGGCCTGAGACTCAGAGGGCTTTAAACTTACCCAGGGTTTCAGAAATGGCTTGGTTGATGTTTAGGAAGTTTGCTTGTTCTCTCTGGATGCAGATTCCTACTGTTAGTGGGCTGCTGAACATGGAATTYCTCATGTGGTTTCATCTGAGCTCTGTAATTTCTGGAATTAAAAGTTTTAGGTAGGTTTTGCTTCRGAAACTAAGTCTCCAGGTTGGGCTTTGTTCCTGGTTTGCTTTTAAAATTTTGCCTTTKTGTCAGCTTGATTGTCTTCTTGCTTTTGTTTTACTCAGCACTTCAGGTTTTTAATCTTAAATGTTTAATGTGACTCGTGAGGAGAACAAGTTGTTTTCAGAATCAGAAGAAGTTCAAGGAGATAAAAATGTAGGAAAATTTGTCGTGTGTGTGTGTGTGTGTGTGTGTGTGTTGCTGTCTGTGCAGAACAATCAGACCCCACTAACCTGCTTTGTTGTGTTTCCTCACTCAGGTCATGATTTTTATTTTCTCGTGTCATCCTCTTGAGGAGAGGAAATGATTGTAGTGGAACGTGTCACAAACACGCCACTGCTACGGAGCCTTCGCAGTTCAGAAACGTTCCTGGGGGAGCAAATTTAGCCCTTTGCTGTTTGTGTTCCGGGATCTGCCTCGGGGGGAAAAAAAAGGGAAATAAAAATGACGACTTCGTCTATCAGACGGCAGATGAAGAACATTGTGAACAATTACTCAGAGGCCGAAATAAAAGTTCGGGAAGCGACCTCGAATGACCCCTGGGGTCCTTCCAGTTCGTTGATGACTGAAATAGCAGATCTGACCTACAATGTTGTGGCCTTTTCTGAAATTATGAGCATGATCTGGAAACGACTGAACGACCACGGCAAGAACTGGCGGCACGTCTACAAGGCCCTCACCCTCTTAGATTACCTGATTAAAACTGGCTCCGAGAGGGTGGCCCAGCAGTGTAAAGAGAATATTTTTGCTATCCAGACGTTGAAAGATTTTCAGTACATCGACAGAGATGGGAAAGACCAGGGCATCAACGTGAGGGAGAAATCCAAGCAGCTGGTGTCCCTYCTGAAGGACGACGAGCGCCTCAAGACAGAGAGGGCCCAAGCCCTGAAGACCAAAGAACGAATGGCTCAGGTGGCCACTGGGGTGGGCAGCAACCAGATCACCTTTGGGAGAGGCTCCAGCCAGCCCAACCTGTCCACCAGCTACTCAGAGCAGGAGTATGGCAAGTCTGGAGGATCCCCRGCATCCTACCATGGCTGTGAGTACAGGCAAACACATCCTAAAGTGTTAATCCTTATTTTTGGAGAGTTGCTGTTGGAGGTGGGAGCGAACGGTGCCTTTGGGAGGGTGGAAATGCTGCATTTCCAGGGGGGATCTGCGATCTCTGTGGTGTTGATGGCCTGGGTAAATATTTGCTTTGCAGGGGATGTGTGTAGTGATGGAAATCGATTTCAAAAGCCCTTGTTTACTGTCAGTTCCAAAGGTAGCACTGCCAGGCTGCTCTCCTGAACGTGTTCCAGTGCTTGTTGTGATGGGGAGGGTGTGAAGGGAGTTTTCTGTTCGTTTCTGGTTTTAAAAGGAGCGCTTGAAGATGTGTTCTGTTTGTTCAGGATGGAATCATAGGGTGGTTTGGGTTGGGAGGGAATTTAAAGCTGATCTCACTCCACCCCCCTGCCATGCTCAGGGATGCCTTCCACTATCCCAGGCTGCTCCAAGCCCTGCCCAACCTGCTCTTGGATTAAGAATAAATAAGAAATACAGAATATTTCCTGAACSATTTTGCTACTTTATGTTGCTCCTGTTGTACTTTGGCAACAATGCTGCTGTTTAATTCCCTTTATTGCTTACTCAGCAGTTCTTTGAGGAGGAGTGCTTTGAATCTGTATTTAAATATTTATATTCTCAGTATTTGGTGTGTGAGTGTCTGTACTAAATACTGAACACTAGACTTCATTCTTAAAAAAAATGAATACAACGATGTGGGAAGAACAAATTCTTTCCAGCACTGCTTGGTGGGACTCCCTGTCATGTCAGGAGGAGGCCTGATTTGGCACTAAATCCTCCTTAATGTAAGTAATGATCTGATGAAAGCTGCTTTGGCTGGAATGTCAGTGGTTGTGGTCTAATTCTGAAAGAGAATCTTTTCTTTAGATGAATGTTCAGAGTGTGTGGAGGGCTGTGACTGAGCCATGCTCCAAGAACCAGTGAGCACCAGCTTTAAGAACCTGAAGTTTGTCATGTCCTGGGTCCCAAAGTGCTTCTTAAATCATAAATCCATGAGTGGGSTCAGCCCTGCTGACATTTGCAGGAGGAGACAACAGGAAAATCAAACCAAAGGATGGAGAAAATCTCGGYTTGAAGCTCTGGAGATGAGCAGAAAAAATGATTTCCAAAAGGAAATATTCTTAAGATAGARGGTACAAAAATTGTGAGTGAAGGTTTCCAGCTATGAGAATTTTTGATTTTGGCTTTTAATTAGCAGTAGGATAACAAACATCCTTATTTTTCTGTAATAATCATTTTTCTGTATTTATATAGCTTTTCCATAATAACCATGCTTGAGCACTGTGAATTTTTAAAGAAAAAGTCGTGTGTTGTTACTTCAATAATAACAACATTTTTCCTTTTCAAATCTATAGATTGTTGTTGACTACAACAAAAAATTCTTAATTTAGAGGTAGCTTGAAATATTGATTTTAACTTGGGCTGGTGGGCTGAAATATGCTGAACACACCTTGGGTTCCACAGAGTTATTGCACCACCAATCCCAACTTTAATTAATGCCTGGAACTATTGTTTGAAATGCTTAAAATGCTACCAGAGGCTCCAAACTATTCCTCCCAGCAGGGCTGAGCAATGCAGGGCGTGTTCCTCAATTGTTCCTCGGSTGCTTTAGGAATTTGGATGGGAGAAGCAGCGAGTTTGGCTCTTCCCTCARTATTCCAAGTGTGGATTTACTGCTCCCACTTCCCTCTGTGTGTCCTGTGGCAGGATTGCTTTGGAGGTAAAAATTCCTTTTTTTTTTTTACCCCCCTCACTCCCTAAGAAGCTTTAGAAATCTCAGGGGGTTCTTTTTCTTTCCTCCTCTCCTTGGTTCCAGCTCTCCTGGACTTTTTTCACTGTGGATGAGCAGAAATCCCAGGTGGCTGTCAGTTTGTGTATTTTGAGGTTTTGATGTGTTTTTTGTCTGGTTTAATTGAGTGGAGCAAAGSAAAAACCAGCACCTTCCAGAACAGCTGGGCTAAGTCCTTCTGATACTGGGAAACTGGGAAGAGCTTTATCCCAGGAAACGAGGAAGGAGCTTCATTAAAATCCAGACATTTAATCTGTTACATAAATGTGGGGTTATTCCTGTTCCTGCTAAATTTGATGGAAAAGATGCTTTTCATTATTTAAAGTGAARGAGATTGTATCCATCATGTGGGTTTGGTTTTCTTTTTTAAATTATACCCTTCTCTTGTGCTGAAAATCTGGATTCAGAAAAAAAAACTGCAAAAGGAATGAAGTTCTGCTTCACTCCTGGGAAATACTCCCCTTAGAACATCCCTAAGATGCTGTTGCTGCTCTGTATATTCTGGCAGAATTCTCTTTCATTCCTCTGAGCCTGTGAAGAAGAGATCAGAGACATTTAGATTTGCCATCTACAGCATGAGATTTGCCTCTTCAAAATGTCCAGCCACCCTCTTTGCTAAATGTTTCAGGCAAATAGAAATAAAGTTTGGGACAGTGGCAGAGCCTTTTTTTGCCAGCACCACCACAGGAAATGTTTTATCCCTCAATGCTTTGCTATCAGCACATTTTACTCCTGCTCCTTCTAGGCACCATGGGTGGGGGGTGCAGAATTTATTCCCCTGGCTTGAAGAATTTATGTTGGGTTATAAAATCTCATTTTTAGTGCCTTCTGGCAGAAGAAAGAGCTGAAAGAGTTTGGGAGTTCCTGCAGGACAGCTCACCAGTAACTCCCAGTGGATAGTGGGATGCTGGATTGGGATCTCTGCCCTCTCCTTTTAGGGACTAAAAGTGCAATTTTGGTTAAATCAGTGAAGCCTTTTTGGGTCAGTTKATTGAGAACTGCACAGGCAGCAGTGACTGAACTCTGCTCAAACTCCTTTTCTCCAGCTCCCCAACCTTTTGCACGGGAACAATTGGATTTTTGCTCCATGTTGAGCCACAGGGGGTTTCCTTAAAGAATTGCTGGGTTTTTTGTGTCCCAGATTCATCCTTTGTGACAAAATAAAAGCAATATTGATACCCTGTGTAGTGTGAGAGAATTCAAGGTGGAAAAGGATCTCTTGACTGATGTCCAATCATCCCTCACTGCTTCAGGCAGAGGAGGGCATTTTTCCCTTTTTCCTTGTGAATATTTTAATTTCATCTCTAAAACTCCTTTAGAAACTGTACAAAATGAAATGGTGCAACTTGATAGTTTTTAATAAAATCCTTTCCCCCAAAGCTTTGCCTTAATGACTTTGTTGGCCCTGAAGATCTCTGTGCTTGGATAATTCCAGGGAGCACATTGTGGCATGTGAATTGTAAAAGTATTTGTGAGGGGTTTTTTCCTACCTAGTTTCATAACTGGAAAATGGAAGCCAAGAGAGAGATACTCAAAAGCTAAAATAAAGCTCCTCCCAACCTCCATCAGCAATTTCTGACACACTGGGAACAATTGGTTTTGTCTTCCCTCTTTAAACAATTAATGCTCAGATTAGGAGCTRTTAAATAGTCCCTGACAAAATGCATCATTTTTATTTATTTTGGAAAACGGGACAATCCTGTGGAGTTGCATCAAATCTGATACCAGGTTGTATTTCACCTTAAGGAAATATTTTTGTGTGGTGCTGAAACTAAACCAACTGGGGACAGGAAGGGAATAAGATGAATATTTAAAATCTTTTGGAGCAATAGTCCCTCACTCCTAATCTGCCTTTMGGTCTAAATAATTGAGTTTTTACCTGACATTTGTCACCCAGTTTCAAAAACTTCAGCTTCTTGTTCCTGGCCTTGTTTCATCTCCAGCTGCCAGTGACCACTTAAATAGGATTCTGGATTTATGGCTGCACGGGGAAAAGTAGGATGTTCTTAATTTAGACCTCTTAAGGCTGAGCTGGGACGCTGCTCCCAGCCTGGCAAACGCTGGTGGTGTTTTAAAACCAAGTTTACCCAGGCCACGCTTTTTAAGAGATCCAATCCTGTCATGCCCAAGCTGGGACGTCCTGGTGTTATTTTGGGTTGTGCCCACATCCTTCCCTTTTTTCCCCTGTGCTCCAGGAGGGTTTGGGAAGCAGGGGTGGGATGGGATGGATGCCCTGATTTCTGGTTTTGCCCTGATTTTGCTGTTTGTGACACAAGCACAACTCGGTGTAARCCAATTTCAGCAGCGCTTCCCAAGGTGGGCTGAGCTCTCTGTGCTCAGAGCCTGCTGGAGAGGAGATGCTGAAAGAGGCACTGGGAAGGGCTTTTATGGATCTTGGGAAATGCCACATCTTTAACCTAAACCTGGAAAAATTCTGGGAGCAATTTGCTGTAGCTGAATTGAGGAGTTCTATATTTCCAGTGATTATTCACATCAAGCCGACTTGTTATTTAAAAGCAGTTTTGTGAAGCCTCAACGAGTTTGTGTTCACTCATCTGGTTCAGTTTTGTCTCCCCTTTTGCTTGGAGTAGAAAATAATTCAGAGGAATTGGTGGTTTGGGTTTGACACAATAGGAAATTTATACAATCCAGAATGGTTTGGGTTGGAAGGGACCTTGAAGCTCATCTTGTCCCAGCCCCCTGCTATGGGACACTTTCTATTATCCCAGGTTGCTCCAGCCTTGAAAATTCCAGGGATGTGGCAGCCACAGCTTCTCTGGGCACCCTGTTCCATTCAGAACACTCCTGGTTTTTAAAGGGTTTGGTTTTTATTTAATAATTATTTCTTTAATGATCTGTTTTGCATCTCTGCAGGTTGGAACACGTGCCTGCCCTTCCATCTTAGTCAGGGAATACAGGGAATATCACCCAACAGGGAATGTGGCTGAACAGCATGGAGAATTCCCGTAGTCTGAGGTGTGGAAGGAATGTGGCAGACTCCTGTCAGATGTCATTTGACAGCTTGATTAAATCCTCTCATCATACATTTATTTTTCTGGTGCTGAGAGTGAAGGTGGGAGGTGCCAYTGGTGTATCCAGACTTTGTAGTGACACTGAATTATCCAACTGTGTCCATTCACACGGGCGTAGGGATCACCTGAGGGGAAAATGCTCCCAACAAAACAAGCCTGAAGGATTTGTTGAGTGTTAAATGAATTTCAGAAGCTCTCAGTGTGCTCAGTGCAATCAGAATCCTGCAGGAAGGCTGAGCAGCTCCACCTTGTCACATTCATYAGTGTTATCAACTCTCTTCTTGTACCTTGTTCCTTCATTCCCAAGGGAAAGGTGGATTACACAATTCCTTCCAGATCAAGCAGCTTGCATTTACCTTTCCATCATTTGGCTTTTTAAAATTATCCCATCTTTATTTGAGTGGTCTTTCACTGGCAGACTGACAGATGGGATCTCTGCTTGTTTCCCCAGTGAATTGCTGTTGATTTCTGAGTCCTTCCCTTGATATTATTTCAGTTTTTTAARTCACCTTTGGTTTTGCCCACCTCTGTAGGTTCACTGGGTGAGGCAGCAGCTTTTCTTTCTGAATGAATGTGACTGAGAGCTGAATTCTCTTCTTCAGAATTCCACCTGCAGATTAGAAAGCCTGACACTAAAGAAAAAAACCCCTGAAATAACAAAACCAGCCCCAAAAGCCAAGCACAGGATTCTGAACGAAAACACAGCCTGATCTTTATTATTAATGCAGGCTCTGCTCTCCGTGTCCTGTATTTCACTTTAACTCAGATCTATAACCAGCTACAGAGGCCTTTCAATAGAGCCAAAATATAGGAAATTATCAATAGCTRTGTCTGGGAGCTGTCCCAGCCTGGGCAGGCACAGATGGTGCAGCAGAATCCTGCTTTAGTGATTAACTGAGCCTCCAGATGATTTCCTTGAGCAGCCAGGCCCCGTGCTCCCTGTGGGGGAACAGATTCCCAGAAATTTGCTCCTGGGCAGCCTGGAGGGGCTGGGATCTCCAAATTGCCAGCAAAGCAGGGCTTAGCAGGTCAGAATTGATCTGTTGAGTCCCATCTTACATAAACATCTGAGTGAACTGTCACGTGCTGGGGGATAAGGGATGCTTTGTGTGCCACTGTCCTGTTCCTAAGGCCATAAAACCTTTCTGCTGGATCCTGGGAATTCTGACCTTAGAGCAGGATGAGACCCATATGGATGGGAACCTCAGATAAAACTTGTCAGGTTACTTCCAAGAAGAGTGTTTTGAATTTCCCTTAATCCTTTTCCAAAAAAAAAAAAAAAAGCTGGCAGCTCTTTAATGTGGATGGTTTTATAACACTGCAGAGGCTTACATGGAAAACAGCAACATTCCTGTAGTTTGTTTTTTTCTTCTTGAGGCCCAATGAGGAACTTCAAATGGACATTCCCCTCTTTGATTTTAAGTCAGAAAGAGCTGGAAATTTTAGAGTTAATGGAAGCGAGTAGAATGAATTGCTGGAAGGCCTAAAAGTGAGAAGGAATAATGTGTGTGTGTGTGTGAGCCCGTGTTATCCGTGTGGGGATCCTGGAGCTGCTGCTGTTGGGATCTGCTGGGAGCTGTGAGCTCATGGAGCTCCCTGCCAAAGCCAAGGCAGCCCTTCCCATGCTCAGCTGGGAGTGGAGAGCCAGGGAAATGCTCAGAGTGGGATGCAATCCCTGCTTTTTCCAGCTTTTCCAGGCAGGAATGCACTCAGCATTCAGCAAGTCCTTTGTGTGGAAATGGGAGGAAGAGCAATGGAATTGAACCCGTTTTGCATCATTTCAGTTTTAATGCCATCCTGCCATCAGGCTCTTGGTGGTTGTGGAGTGCAGTGATGTGAGCAGAGATGGAGGAGCTGGGATGCAGGAAATGCAGGAAATCCCATTTCCTCCCACAGGTAAAAGCCCAGCAGAGCAGAAGGTTCCTCCCTGCTCCTAGTCCAGGTGCCATCTGTTCTCAGGTGACTCTGCTGCTGTCCCATTTGTCCCAGGATTTGTTTTTAAACCAGTTAGGACTCTTTCCTCCTCTAATCCCTGCTGCAAAACTGCTCTTCTCCATCTGTATCTCAAGTCCATCTGTGGCCAGTTTATACCAGGAATTCTTGCCCCTTTATCTGAAATAGTTTTTCTCTCTCTGAGGTGTTTAACACTCATAAACTGCTCAATCTTCTTCTGGCAAAGATACACAGAAAATATTCTCTGAGCTCCAAAGGGAAGTGTTTCCACCTCCATCCTGGTTTAAAATCATCCATTTTGGATTAGAATGATTAGAATTAGTGCTAATTTATTACCTGCATTAGGTGAGTGGCTGGGAATTATCACATGCTTTAATCATCATATTTTTAATATAATATATTGGAGAGCCTGGCCATGACTGCTGGAGCAGTAAGTACTCATCAACCAGGCTAAATTTAATTATTTTATATGAGACAGTTTGAAAAAGTAATAGAATTGAGCTATGAGTAGCATCTTAATTGAAGTAAGGTTGGCTTGAGAGCTTCAGGATCAGCCCAAGGTGGAAGAATCGTTGTGGGTGATAAATTAATTTGTGCCTTTAGCAGCAGATGGGGTGGGATGGCACCTCGGGGTGTGGTGGGAAGGAGGAAAGGTCATTCCTTGTTTATGAGTCCCCTTCCTTCTGGCGTGCTGGATGACAAAGTTCTACTTGTTTTGCGATGTCATTTTGGCCTGAAACTTAAGGGGGGAGAGAGAGAGTCAAGACTGGGAAATGTTTGGAGGATTAAAGTAGTGATGAAAAAATGGTTTTCAAACTGAGTTTGGCAATCTTGTTTTAACATACCCAGCTGACCTGGTCGGAAGAAACTCGATTTCTTGGAGCTCGACACGCTACTTTGAAACATTCAATTAAATGTATTAAATGTCAATGTATATTTTGCCAAACTAATCATCATTCCAGCCACTAAATACAAACTTCCTTGCCAAAGCGAGATAAAATTTCTGTGTGAGTGATTTGGATGCTAAAGAATTGCGTGAGAGAGAGTGAGCACAAAAATAGTTTAATTACTGTATAGTGCTAAACCTGCTAGTGGTGTAGGATGGGAATTTCACATGCTGCTGGAGTGAAAACATCACTAAAAGATGGTTTGTGTCTGGAGAAATTGCATATTTGAGCTGTTCTTTGAAGAGGAGGGGAGGAGATACCCCCAAAACCCCTCAACCAACCCCAGAAACCAACCAACACCCCCAACCCATTTACCAAACTCTTCTTTAACAGAGAATGATCCTGTATTTGTGTAAATTTGGAGCCTGAATAGCTGGTTTGTTTATCCCCAAGCCTGCTCAGCAGTTAAGAATAGTTCTTTATCTTCCCATTAAGACTGTATTATTTTACAGAAAAGTGGGTGGTATCCAATTTTACCCCGATATTGGCCCAATCCCAGCAGATCCTTACTGACACTGGAGGATGTGAGAAATACCCACAAATGTTTCTTTCAGCAATAATTCTGTACCTTTTTAATTCAGGAGCTCTGATACACTCAGGGCATATCCAGCATGAGCTGGGGATGCTTCTTGATGTCACAGCCCCATAAAAAAACTTTGGTTTTTTTTGGTGAACTGTCATGCAGAGCTAAAAGGAGACTCAGGTTTGACCTTATCACTCTCTACAACTTCCTAAAAGGTGGCTGTGGTCAGGTGGGAGTTGGTGTCTTTCTCCAGGCAGCAACTGGCAGAACAAGGGGACACAGCCTTAAGCTATGTCGAGGGATATGTATTGTTTGGATATTGGGGAAAAAGTTTTTTATGGAAAGAGTGATAAAATACTGGAATGGTCTGCCTGGGGAGGTGGTGGAATCACCATCCCTGGATGTGTTTAAAGCAGGCTGGATGTGGGGTGCCATGGTCTGGCTGAGGTGTTGGGGCTGGGTTGGACTCCATGGGGTGGAAGGTCTCTTCCAACCCGGCGATTCTGCGAATTCTCTGAACCCCAACCTGTCTCTGTCACCCTCGGCAGAACCTTCCCCTCTCGAGACCAAACCCGGGGTGCAGGAGCCCAACCCGAGGCCTGTTTGTTGTGCTGAACGTGCTGGGTTTTGTCTCCCGACAGCCACATCCCCTCGAGTGTCCTCGGAGCTGGAGCAGGCGCGGCCCCAGACCAGCGGGGAGGAGGAGCTGCAGCTGCAGCTGGCGCTGGCCATGAGCCGGGAGGTGGCGGAGCAGGTCGGTGCCCGTGTAGGTTTTCCAAAGTGTCCATGCTTGGAGAGTTTGTTTGGGTTTTTTTTAAAATTATTTTGTTAATACCAGCTTGGCTTTGCTCCAGGTGGAATCTTGCGTGCGTGGGTTTTTTAAAAAAAATTTTAAATTTTTTTTTATTATTATTATTTTTTATTCTTTAAATCTCTCTTTAAAGTAACTTCAGCCTCCGAGCTGTTGAGACTAGTGGAAGATGACAGTCGCTTTGCTGCGAGAAGACTTTTTGTGTGGGAGGATGTTAATCATCACATTACTGAAGATGTTCTCAGTTAGGAAAGGCTGAAAACATGACTGGTCCTGAAAAGCTTCATTAATGTCAGTGGATTCTGATTCCAGAGGAATTTGGAACGGTCTGTTCGTTCGGTGGGAGTTTCTGGAACAGGAGGGTGAACCTGACACAAAGTACCAGATGATATAAAAAAAACTTGGTTTAAAGTAAATTGACTCCGTATCTGTCACCTGGGTTATGTTAC
Source organism: Mixornis gularis (assembly GCA_003546035.1). NCBI lineage: Eukaryota > Metazoa > Chordata > Aves > Passeriformes > Timaliidae > Mixornis > Mixornis gularis. Next base: position 4,271,710 of record QVAJ01000047.1, read on the forward strand.
TGTGCTGATTCTTGGGAGCTTCATTCTGAATTTGGAGTAAATTTGGATAAAATGACTGCATTTTAATACATAACAAAGTCCAATCTCAGCTCTGAGTGAAAATTCAAGTCAGCTATGCTGAGTGCCTGTAATATTTTAGAGGCTTCCTGTAACAATTTAGTTTACAGCTGTATGTTAAGCATGAGCGCTTGGAAAGGGAAACTGTCACCTAGTAAACTTCATCATTATTGGGCAATAAAGGGAACAAAAATATAAATCAGAATCAAAGCACTTGAAGTAGCTTCAAAAATGACAAGCTGGGGGATTAGTCAACTTCTGAGAGACATGATGCAAGCAAAGATATTTAAAGGAGTTGAATGTGGCATAAACATTGTAGTTACAGATGTTTAAACCTTCAAATTACACATGGAGTTGGCAAGACTTGATTCCCTTGGTGGATCTTGCACCAGCGTGGAGGGAAGTGAACAAAAGCCAGGGAAATTTTAAGTTTAGTTCCCTACAGCCCTCAGTGGTGACCTGAATGCTGAAAAACCATTGTGATAATTGACAAATGGGTTCTTCACTCGAATTTCTGTGGTGTTTCTTAACTGAGTTTTGAAAAGAGTAACACACCACCGGGGTAAATTCCAACCAGCACAAAACTGGCTGCTGTTGTGACCGCAGGGTCGGGGTGCTCCTGGAGGCAAGAATCACAGGAAAACTCCTTTCCCTCCTTGGTGTTCCGTGGAAATCCCAGCCCCAAACACACATCCCCCTGTGGAGCACAGGGTGGGCAGGGTTGTGGAGCCCTGCAGGGAGCAGCAGCTCAGAGCAGGCTCATGGTTTATATCACCAGTGTTGATTTCCTTTGCAGGAGGAGCGCCTCAGACGCGGAGACGATCTGAGATTACAGATGGCTCTGGAGGAGAGTCGCAGAGACACAATTAAAATTCCCAAAAAGAAGGAGGTAGTGCCTTCGCCTAAGAAATTCCCGGTTTATGCTGCCAAAAAGCTGAAATACAGTAACACAAACTTAGCTTAATACTGAGCTCTTTTATGCTTTTGGGTTGGCTTTGTTGTGTAGCTTAAAGCTTCTTCTTCCACGCGGGTTAAATTTGGAACTAGTCAATGCAGGCTTGTAAAAGGAAAAAAAAAAGAGATATAATAATAATAATAATTGCTTCTTCACTCTCACGGGTTTGTACTTCAGCCTGACAATGCTCTTGAGTAAAGCTCAGCTTCTTCCTGCCCTCAGCACACCACTCTGTTGGACCTGATGGATGCCCTGCCCTCCTCGGCACCGGCCCCACCCAAAACCGAGCCCTGGGGACCTCCCGCCGCTGCTGCTGCTGCTGCTGCTGCCAACCAAACGGATCCCTGGGGAGGATCCACAGCTGCAGCCCCTGCCTCTGACCCCTGGCAATCATTTGGTAAGAGCAAACTGCCAGGGGCAGTGGGATTTGAAAGGTTTTGCTTTTTAACCTTGAGCATTTCAAAGTTCCACATTGTCTGGCTTGTGGCTGAGTCCGTTTTCATTCGTTGCACTAAATCCCTCATTTCCAAGCAGAAACCAATAGCAGTTCTACTTTTTTTAAAGCTGTTGGGTTTTTGTGTGTGCAGTTTGAATCCTAAGGAAGAGGAGGGTGGCACCTCTGTTGTCTTTACAGCAAAATTGACTTGTCCAACTCGTGTCTCACTGGTTCTGTCCAGTGCCATGGGTTGAGACTATTCCCAGAATTTAATCTGATATTTAGCCAGGCTGCTTCCTAAGAAAGCCATCAGTCTGAATTATCATGTCCCTAATTGCCCCTAGAGAATTGGGATGTGTTTGTGTATGGTCAGAACCAAAAGGATTAAATTGCTTAAATGAAGATTTTTATAGCAGACAAAAAAAAAAGCACGTTGCCATTTGAAATATTTACTGTTCTATAAGATTTTGAAGCTAAATCCGTGGAATATTTCTGAAGGGAAACAGGCAGTGTTTCACATTTTAAAGAGCAACTAAGCCAAGTTTTTGTGTGGTTTTTTGTGTATGTTGCTGCCTGTGTGGTGGGCTGGTGTCTGGGTCAGCCACAGCCTGTCCAAGGAGTTAGAAAGTGGATGGTTCCTCACAGTGTTATAGTTGGAACTGCAGCTGAATCAAACTTTTTTTTTTTTTGGTTGGAATTTTTGACGTTTTTAAAGGGCTGAGAATTTCTGTGCAAACTGAAGCTTTTCCATGAAGATTGACAGCTTTGTTCTGTCAGTTCTGCTTCAGGCTGGTGATTCTCCAACCTCTGCTCTAAAGTGCTTCAAAGTCCTTTGCATTCCACACACCACCATCAGATTCCTGATGGTAAAAAAAGTGGAAGTTTAATAATGAAATGCCTTGTTTGAGGTTTTTTCCCCCTGCTCATGATGGCATTAAAGACACCTACAAAACTCCTGGGCCAGCTGCCAGGTCATCATTCCAAACGTCACCTGGTGGGTTTTTTTTGGTCATAGGAACTGAGAAAAAAACCAAATTTTGGGCCCTAAGGCTGTTCAGTTTATTTTTCCATGGCTGAAAGCAACCAAAATCCACCTTCCTGAAATCTCCTGCCTGATGTGTCACCCTCTGACAGGATTTTCCTTGTACCAGTTCCAGCCCTGGCGTTTCCTCAGTGCTTCCCAACTTTCTTACACCACAGCACAAGCCCTGCTGGATTCTCCCAGGGATAATTTCAAAGATGCAAGTTTATAAATTTGCTGGTTAAAAAAAAAAAAATGACTCATGAAACTGCATTTCCCAAATCCTGCCCAGTGCTGTGGTGTTTCAGTGGAGCTGATGGAAGCTCTGGGAAGGGATTTTCCTGAGTGCTCTCATTTCAGGTGCTCTCTTTAGGAAAGAAAGGACATTTTTGGGAAGCTGCTGTTGATGRGAAATGCTGTCATTAGTGTGGCATTGCTCTTAACTCAGCACTGAGGGCAGATAAAGGAAATGGAAGTACTGGTGTGGGAATAATGGGGCTTCCTTGGAGAGTTTTGGCATTTCCTGCTCCGGAGCTGCAGTGACCACGTGCCTGCTGATGAAACAAAACCCCAAATTCCAGCTGGAATTTGTGYCACTGTGTACAGCATTCAGTTGATTTACAGGAATATTGGGATGCCAGCGGGGTTGAATGGAGTTTTAAAAGCTAAAATAATTCTCAGTTGTAACTTGAAACCTGCAGGATATTGAAGGTAAGAGTTGTTGCATGTGGGTGATTCTGTCCTGCTCTCTTGGGTTATAAAAATCCTCATTTGGGAATTAAACCTTTGGTGATGGAATTTGTAGGAATGAAGAGTTGTCAGCATCTTCCAGGAAAAATGAGRACCCTGAACATACAAACATTGGGTTAAAAAAAACCATAAAGGGGCATCAGTGGGCAGCTTAGATGTGTGTCAGGAGTGCTTAGAAATGGGAATAAAAAAGCACAGCTGGCTCAGGGAAGCTGATTGTATTTTCATGAAATAGCAGTGTGGTTAAAAGAGTTGGAAAACATTCCCTTTGAATCTTACAGATTCCTTTGTGCAAGGGTTAATGTTGTGTATCTCACACCTTTTACCTTTGGGCTTTTTATAAACTCACTTTCCCCTGAGTTCATAAATAGACCCTGTGATTTAGGTCACCTCCAGCCAGGGATTGTCACTCGTGGTGGCAATGTCAGGAACAAAGGCAAAGTTTATTTTCTTGTTGGAACTTGCAGGTGTTTGTATTCAGCTTCAGAGAGGGGAATTGTTTATTCCTCTGCCTTGCCCAGAATTTCCTGGTGCTGTTGTTGTTCTGAGTTTGTGACAAATGCTGGGAGTTGCTGGTGCTGAGCTGCTGCTCCCATTTATGCTCAGTATCAGTGGGGAGTGAAGGCTCCAGGGAAGGGTCAGTCTCCAAGGAAAACTTTCCAAAGGGAACCTGCTCTGAGTCCTCTTCCTGCTGATTCCTCCTGCAGGTGCCAAACCAGCTGCTTCCGTTGACCCTTGGGCAGCACCAGCAGGATCCACAGCTCAGCCCCTGGCCAAAAATGTGGACCCTTGGGCTCCTGCTCAGCCATCTTCTACTGCAGCAAAATCTTCCGTGGATCCTTGGGGATCAGCACCTGCAAACAAACCCCTCTCTACTTCTGGTGAGCAACGTTCTCATCCCACATCCATCTTATTTGAGTAATGAGGAGAAGTCCAAGTGATTTTCTTGCCTTGTGTGGTTCAAAGGAACTGAACAATTGGCAGAATTGGTCTTCAAAATGAAAGGGACTTGTAATAACCAGCAGGAAAAAGAGTTTTGAATGTAATTATTTGGACTTAAAGCTCTGAATTTGTGGTGCTGCTTTGTGCTCTGTCCCTTCTACGTCTCCTCCTGGTATTTGTGGCTGCCTGCTGAGCACTTGGGACTGCTGTTGCTCTTGGGTTTTATCTTTAATTAGRCAAGGACTTAATTTCTGGCAATGAATGATCCTCTAATTTCACCTTTCCTCATGATAAATAGCTCTGCAGATGGATGTCTCTGCAGATGGAGATTGACAGGTTGAGCAGCACGGAGGAGACTTTTAGAGGTGCAAATGAAGGTTTGTTCCTTCAGACTGAGGGTGTGAAACCTTCCCYGAGCCCTGGTAAAGATGCAGAAGGTGCTGCTGTAATTGTTCATGCTCTGTAACTAATGCAACCTTGATGAGTGTTAATACCTGGCATTTTCATATTGGCACCGTGGCTAAAAGCATCCAAAATGCATTTTCTGCTCGTCACTCATCTCAGTACACAACAGACAAAGGAACCTGAGTGCTGCAAAAAGTTGTCTAAGTAGCTTTTCCCTGGGCAAAGGGCAATAACTGGAGCATTGTGCAAYGAGCCTTTAGCTATGGTGGCTCTTTGTCTCTTTGTTCTTGATAAATGTTGTTTTTATATTGGATTTTCMCTCCTTCTCTTGGGGTTTGTCATCTTGCACTCTTCTTGCTTGAAACGCGTTGAAGGTTAAAAGTAAATTAAGAAAACATTTCAGCTAATTAAAAATACCCACACAAACCTTAAAGCTGTTCAGGAGTGTGACTGCTGATGATTTAGGTGTGGTTTTTCTGCCTCCAATCCGAGGTAAGAGCGTGTCCACATTTTGGAATGGTGACGTTTCATTGATTGCAAACTCTGGGCAAAGTGCTGGTGCTTCAGCTAACGGGGCTTTACCATCTGCAAAACCTCTGCTCTGGCATTCCYCCTCCTTTCCACTTGGGAAGCAGAAATGAAATCATCATTGGTGGTGTTTTCCTAACACTTGATAGTTGAGGCTGTAAATCCATTTCTGTTCTGTCCTTCCACAGCAAGATCTGCTTGTCTCTAATGCAGACACTCAATCAGCCAACCCCCAGCGTGCTCAGGTGTGCCCTACACTGATCCAAAAGCAAACTGCTCTGATTTAGTTGTTCCTTGCTGTCAAAAAGGACAATTCTGTGACATTCTCCTTCTCCCAGCTCCTGGCTCAGAGTAGGAGCACTCCCAACTGCTGCCCTGGAACCTGTGGTGGCATCTTGGTGACAGGAATGGGTTAGGAATTGCTTCCAGGAGGATCAGCTGTGTGATGCAACCGAAGATGTGTTAATGACAGGGCTGTCTTGTTGTTTTGAACAGGAAGTACATCTTTTGACCTCTTCAGTAATTTGAATGGTACAGTTAAAGATGATTTTTCTGAATTTGACACACTTCGAACTTCCAAAAAGCCAGGTACGAATCAAATTCTTAGCATGTGGACAGGTTGGGTGACARTCACAGCAACAAATGTCTCTGTTTTTGAATTTGATTGAACAAAAAAAATCAGCTTTCACAAAGGGAAAGAAGTGATGATGCAGCAGTAAAAGCTCCTTGTTCACATTTTGGCCTGTGCATGAACTCGTGGGGAATGGGCCTTTTGTAATCCATGGAATTGCACCCTGTGACCTTTTGCTGCATTGACCCAGAAATTTGTTGGACTTGTTAATTTCTAATGTCCAGCACGTTTGGAGCAGGGCTGATGCTCAGAGACTCAACCAGAACCATGCTGACTGAATCTCTCAAATGTGTGAATTCCAGTAGGAAGATGAGAAAACACCTTCTGTGAATACTCTAATCTATTTTTCCTCTGGTCAATGGTCAGTAAATCAAAACTGCCAGACCCTGTCAGTGCTGTGGTACCATTGCCCTCAGGATGGTTCTGCCTGAAGCACAGCTGAGCTTTTTGAGAAGGAAACCCTGGGTGGAATCCAGCTAGGAAGGGCACAGCAGTGGTGTAGGGCCAGGGCACAAGCCAAGGCTTTGGAGTATCTGTTCCTTGGAGCCTGTGAGTCCCACCTGGAGCAGCAAAGCTGTGGGAATCCCATCAGTAGAGCCCTGCAACTCTTTGACTGTAGCTCCTTCATGCTCTGCTAAAGAACACTGACCTGCTTGCATGCTGAGAGGGTGTAACAGCCTGAAACCCTGACTAACACAGACTTAGCATAAAGCATCTCTGCTCTCACACTCTTGAGGCCTCTCCCTGCCTGCCCCTGTGGATTAACCAGGGGTTTTTGTTTGTCCCTTTGTGTTGTTGCAGCTGAATCAGGTTCCACTCTGCCCTCTCAGCACAGCGGTACCACGAGTCCTGATCTCTTCGAGTCCCAGCACTCGAGTGGGACATCAGGAAAACAAAGCACGGCCCGGAAAACCCCGGAGTCCTTCCTGGGCCCCAACGCTGCCCTGGTGAACCTGGATTCTCTGGTGTCTAAACCACCACAACCTGTTACTTCTCTGAACCCGTTCTTGGCACCAGGTTGGTTCCTGCACAGTCCTTCACGTTTCTGTTGGAGCTTTCCCTTCCTGCAGGGGAAACTCTGCACAGCTCGGTGCCGTTGGGGTTAAAGATGGGTGATTTGGGCTTGGTTTTCGTGGTTATTTCAGCCAGCAGGTCGTGAGCAAGAGCAGGAGGGTCTCAGAGAAGCGTCCTGGGCTCACCCAGCACGGGGACAGTCCCTGAAAACACAGTGTCTCTGCTCTTGGGCTGCAGCTGAACTTTATTGCAGCCGTTCCCCTCACTCAGAATTATCTGTGTTAGGTTTAGGGTTGTTAAAAATGGGTGAATTTCAGCTGGATTTTGTCAAAGCAGGTGAGATTACCTTGGGAAGGTAACAGGTGGGAGTTTCCTGTGGAAGAAGGTTGGCATTGCCCTTTTCCTGGGGCTGCAGCAGGCACAGATCTSTGACTGCAGCCTGAGGTCCCAGAGAGCAAACCCTGCAGGGATATTCACTGAGCTGCTGGTTAGTCTGTCTTAGGCTGGCACAGTGAGCTAGTTTTGATCTGAAAACACATTCTCAGTGTATTTTGGAAAAACAAATTGGCTGTTGCAGTTCTCCTGCAAGCTGAGCCTGTTAGAAGTGAGCCCTTGCTTGGAGCAGACTGAAACGGTGACACCAAACATGTGGCAGATGTGTTTTTTAAAAGCTGAATTTGCACTGACATTTTCCTGTGCTGCTCACAGGGTGAAACACTTGGAAAGGCTCTTTTTATTTTCATCACTCTTCCAGTGGAAGAAAAAGTCAATTTATTAAAATCATCCTTGAGTAGGAAAGAAGCAGTGATTCTGAGCAGCCTTGGCAGCGAGCAGGGAGAGAGAGGAAATCTGTGTATCTGCCCTTCCCGGGTACTACAAAAAGTTTGTGAGGGGTCACTGGGCCATCCAAATAATCCTGGGCTTGTGCAGTAAAAGGAATTTGCAGGGCTGGCAGCAATCCAGAGAACCTCAAAGGCTGGGAAAGTTGTGCTCTGCTTTTTCGAGCACCGCTGTAATTCGGAAACAAGTTGTTTACTTTGGGAATTCTTGTCCCAGCTCGGTGCCAGAAACATGAAAATGGAGGTGGCTGCTGAGAGCTTTGAGCAAAAGTACAGATCACAGAGTCCCAGGATGGTTTGGAAGGGACCTTAAAAAAGGAAGGGACACCTTTCACTATCCCAGGCTGCTCCAAGCCCCGTCCAGCCTGGCCTTGGGCACTTCCAGGGATCCAGGGTCAGCCACAGCTTCTCTGGGAATCTGTGCCAGGGCCTCCCCACCCTCCCAGGGAGGGATTTCTTCCCAATATCCGATGTAAACTCACTCTCTGCAGTAAAGGAGCACAGAGAGCCTGCAAAGCAGCATTTAAGAAATCCCATCAGTGATGTGGATGTCGTGGTCAGGGCTGTTGCAGTTACCAAATTTGGCACCTCTGACTCCAGTCAGGGCTGTCAGAATCGGGAGCTGTTGGTCAGTGAAGAGCTGTTGGAGGCATTGGCTGCTTCAGGGGAATTTTCTGGGGGGCAGATGCTCCACAGGGTGTTCTGGGCATGGGGATGCACACAGGGGAGATGATTTCAGACCCTGCTGTTGACAGCCCTGCCTCTCTCTCTCTCTCCTTTCTCTCCCACCCAGGCGCCGCCACCACAGCGACTCCAATCAACCCCTTCCAGGTGAACCAGCCTCAGCCACTGACCCTGAACCAGATGAGAGCCAGCCCCGTGATGGGCAGCAGCCCCTCGTTCAGCGCCGTGCCCCCCATGAGCATGGAGCCAATACCTCTGTCTTCCATGGCCCCCGTGCCCGTGGGGATGGCCCCGCTGCCGGCCATGGGCACCATCAGGATGGGCCAGGGGCTGAGCATTGCAGGATCAATGCCCCAAGCTCTGCACAGTACAGGAATGCCGCCTGCAGCCTCCCAGGCTGCAAATACAACTAACCCTTTCCTCCTATAAAGACCCGATTAAAGGAACTTTTCTTTTCCCTAGTGTTTCCAGGCTGAAGTCTTTCCAGCGAAACGAACGTGGCCTGTGTGGACTGAACGGTGTGTGAGAGACTTTGGAAGTAGATTTGCAGTTTACAGTTATGATCTTTGAAGAGTTGTCTCTACTTACCAGTTAATCTAAATCTAGTCTTTGCTACAGATGGTACCTTACTTTGGCTTGTTGAGCATCATGTGAAATGTTCAGACTTTTCCACCAAAGTTAGATCCTGCCCGTTTTTGTTACTTTGTTAATCATTTCAAACACACTTCCTAGGGAGAGAACCCGCCACGGGGAAAAAACTCCCTTGGCTATTTTGTAGATGTCAGATCATGTGCTGGATTTCCCAATTTACTCTTCCCCCTGCATCCGTCACTTCCTCTGCCCGTAAGATAGACCTGAGATTCCGAGTGCTAGTGAATGTTTTGCACATAACTTACACACAGTTCTAGACTGTTGGTTCACCCATAGTCCTTACTCTTAGAAGAGACCGACCCGGAGGGCCCAGGGGGGCTTGGTTTTTATGCATTAAACATTGCAAACTCGCACTGCTTTGGTGTCTCTGAGGTGTGACTGACAGCAGCAAGCTTGTCTCGAAAGGAAAAACAAATAACACAGAACCCCAGACAAAAAAACACCCAAGACCATGCTCGAGTCGTGCTGTCGTGTGCAGTGTTGAATTCCTACACTACTCTTAAGGACTCCTGGAACTCTCTGTGAGTGGCTGCACTCGTGCTGAGTGAGTGTCCTGCTCTGTGCTTGTCCAGTACCAGCTTCGTTTGGAAGTTTTTTCATGTGTATTTTGTTTTTATTTGACTTACAATGTGAGTTGAAAGGAAAAAAAAAAAAAAAGGGAAAAAAAAACCAACAAAAAAAAGAAAAGAAAAGAAAAAAAAAAAAGAAATACAGTGGGACAACTTTGAATTCAGTTTCACCGGGGCAAGCTTTAAAACTAATTCAGGCTTAACCTTGCTATATGCAGTTACTCTTGTATACTTTTGCACATATTTTGTTTAGTACAGTTTCATATTTTGAGTTTGCAGAGTTACCTAATAGTCCTTTTTTTGCTAATTTTTATAATGTGGTTCTTATTTAACTGTCTGGTTTTGATAGATTTATCAAGTCTGGCTGAAAAATTAAGATATTGGCAAATGTCATTTTTATGGTTTTAATGCCCTCTTATTTATGGTTTTAGCTCTTTGTTTCTGTAAAGAGAGTTTAAAAGGGAAGATTAACACTAAAATATTTACTTTTAAATGAAGTATTCATAATGCAAATCAAAAACAAATCCTCGTGACTAATTATTTTTAGATGAATTGAATTTGAGCATAACATGATTTAAGACTACATTAAAAAGAAAAAACACTAAAGTCGCCTTTCCCTTGATTTGTTCCCGTTTCCCAATCCCCAGACTGGACAGACTTTTAGCCTTGATGAAGATCCCAAGGGAGGCTCTTTGGTTTTTATTTTCACTGTAAAACTTGTGGAGCTGTTAAAAATCCTGATGTACCAACACGACTTGTTCCGTTTTATCCGCTGATTTTTCCTGTTGGAAGGTGCACTCTGTAGGAATTACTGCTTCCATGTCCAGCCATCCCTTGGGAGCTGAATTATCCCCTTTTTWAATAAATGTTCATGTCTGGGCTCCTCACCACGCTCAGGGGTTCTCCTGAAGCTCTGGCCTCGGCAGGGCTGAGCTTTGCTCTCCCAAAAATCCATGGAAAAGGATTTTTCCTGCCTGCAGGGCACCTCTGAACGGACTTGGTGGCCTTGCCTTAATTTGTGAGGGGGAAAACAGAATTTGCCAGAGTTGTGTTGTGGTGGAACCACTCCCTGTGGGGCTGGAGAGGGGCTGGATCCCATGGGAGGAGTGGATCCCATGGGAGGAGTGGATCCCATGGGAGGAGTGGGATCCATCTCCTGGTGGGAAGGGGAGGCTGAAGGAGGATCAGGTTTAGGGGCACAATCCCAGACTGGAGCTCTGTAGGTCAGGGCAGCTCTGGGAGTGTACAGAACGCTCAGTGTGTGCATCTTCCTGGGCAGGTGTTGGATCCTCTGGAATTGGCAAGAAGCATTCCCAATCCTTGTTTTTATACAGGAGGGAAGAGGATTGCTGTCCACACCCAGCCTGTCTTTGATAACAAAACAAAACCCCCTTGATGTTGCCTTTCAGAGCGAGGAAGAGGCTTTTTCTGTTGTTGTTGGAGTTATTGAGAGGCCTGGGGCAGGAAGGGTGTGATCCTTGCAGATGAGGGGCAAAGTCCTTTCCAGCTGATCTGGGACAAGATTCCTCCGGGGTTCTTTTCCCAGCTGGGTTGGATCAGCCCTGGAATCGAGGTCACTCCGTGTTGGTCCCTTACTCTGTCCCCTGAGCTGAGCTGCAGTGGGATTTGGGGAATTGTCTGTCCAGCCCAGAGTCCTGGCCACGTCCTGGGGAACTTCTTAGAGGCAAGACGAGGTTGATCAGAAATATTTTTWAAAAAACGAGGTTGATCAGAAACATTTAAAGTGCTGAAATAACCTGCAGTTGGAGCTGTCACCGTGAATTGCTGAAGCTCCTGGCTTAATGAAGCTGTTGAATGGCAAATTGTTGTTTTTTCCTCCCTTTTTTTTTCACTGCCCCCTGAACTTTATCCCTTTTATATTAAATGGAGACATTTATGGCACAACAAACCCCGAGGAGGTTCCCCGAGCAGTCACAGCCCAAATTCAGGTGCTGGAAATATTTAGACTGAGATTAACCAAGCCCAGATCCCAGCCTGGCCCAGGGTTTGTGGCAGGAGCTGAGTTTAGGAGGGGTAAGAGCTGGTTTGGTGAATGTTCCTGGGCTGGGCTGTGTCCCCAGGGGGTGACACAGGGGGGTCACTGTCCTGGCTGGGGATGCTCTGAATGCTCCAGCTCATTTTGTGATGATTTTCCTGCTCTCCAGGATAATCTTCCCTCCCTCCTGGCCCTCCCACATTTCTGGAGGATGTTTGTGTGTCCCATTGCATCCCCTCTGCCCCATTTCCCCCTCCTTTTTTTCACTTTGCAAATATTCAAAGTGCTTTTTTCCCCCCCTTTTTTTAATTTTTAAAACATTAGTAGCCCGAAATAGCCTTACTGGTCAAATTGACCAAAAAGTGTTAAATATCTTGTAAAAAAAAAAAAAAAATTAACACACACACACTCCTTGGCATAATTTTCCCCTCAGTTAAGCTCAGATATTTATTCAGTTTTATGCTCTAGAGAAACTCAACTCCSTGGAGGGGGCAGGGAAGGGAAGCCCTGGTGGGTTGTGGTGCTTCCAGWTTTTTGGGAAGTCCTGGAGCTCTTGTTCCCCTTGTGCCCCTTTGCTGTTCCAGTTCCAGGTGTGCTCTCTGCCTGAATATTGCACAAGTGGGGAGAAAAAGAGGAGATTTCTTTTTTCTCCCCCTCCCAGCAGAATCTCACACAACTCTTCCTTTCCGAGCGTTCCAACATTTCCCAAACTTCTCATAATCYCGGGAGCCGGCTGCTTTTTCTGGATTTGTGCTGAACTATTGCCATTATTTMCTGTATAAATAATTTATCATTTGTACTATTGTATCATAATGTCTGTACCTTTGTGTCGTTTTTTTTTTCCCCTCTCCCCCTCCCCGAAGCGATGTGTCACAGGTGTGATATTTAAACGATGCCATCGGAACAGTGGAAAGACGAGAGGGGTTTGGAGGTGACTGGTCAGAATTAAAATTGTATTGCTTCTATTTCCAGCTGTGTGGCTTTTTCCAAGCTTTCCGTGGTGGYTGTTGGCCCATTCCCAGCCGAGCCCTGCTCGGTGGAGTTTTGCAGGAAGCTGCTGTGGGTTGGGAAGGTTSGTGGCAGGAGGAATCTCCCCGTGGTTGGGGGATGCTGTGGGTGATTCCTTGGATGCATCCCTGACTTTTCCCAGGACAGGCTGGGAGAGAGGAGGGTTTTTATGGCTCACTGAAATCAGGCTCAGCTGAGACTTTACTGACTCAATAAAAATGAAGATTTGTTGTGTTGCAGGCGACTGAATTCCTCCTTTAAACCACCTGCCCTTGGAACAGCCCCTGAGGAGGGAGCTCRGGGCAGTGCCTCGCTGGAGGCTCTGGATTTGTGTCCAGGCAGGAATTTGGGGAAGGGGCTGTGTGAAGGAGGGTTGGGGAGCTGGGACACAACCTGGGGAGTTCTCACTTCCCACTTTTTGTAGCTCAGCCTGGGCTCTGTCCCACGCATCACGTGGCAGGACTTCCAGCCTGGAAGCGATTCAGGCTTCTAATTCTGGCTGCTTTAATTGAAGGRCACTTCATTAGCAGGYGCCAGCCAGAGCTGCCTCYCCAGAGCCCCTCCAGGTTCCCTGTTTCGTTTGCTGCCAATCAGGCTGATCGCTAATCAATGATCACTAATTAACGCTGGAGCTGCGGTGAGGCCGGAGATGTGACTGTAGGAAAAGCAGCTTTGGGGAGAAAAGTCTCTGGTTTGGTTTCAGCCGGAGCTGCCTGGGGGAAGCTGCTGCCCCAGAAATGCTCCAGTTTCCCTGGAGAAGCTGTGGCTGCCCCTGGATCCCTGGAAGTGTCCAAGGCCAGGCTGGACAGGGCTTGGAGCAGCCTGGGACAGTGGGAGGTGTTGGGGTTGGAACTGGATGGGATTTAAGGTCCCTCCCCACCCAAACCATTCCGGGATTCTCTGGTTCTGTTCCCACCTCTCAGAATTGCACATTTGAAGCTAAATCCACTCTCAGTATGGAAGATGTGGGAATGGCTCAGAGTGGAGGCTGTGGTGACTCTGATCTCTTCCAGAGCAGCTGGATTCTGCTGGGTTCTAGTGGGTTCTGGTGGGTT
>QVAJ01000047.1:4356643-4383373 GCA_003546035.1 Mixornis gularis
GGGGTTTACATTCTCCATTCCAAAGGAAGCTCCGGCTTTCCTCTGGCAAACACCCGCCTTTCCCAACCGAGACACACCTGAAGATGAAGATGAAGAGCATGAGCAGCATGCAGAAGGTGGCCACGTTGTCCATGGTCTTCATGAGCACCACGAGCTGGCGGCGCAGGGCGGGCATGAACCTCACCAGCTTCAGCACGCGGAGCAGGCGGAAGGTGCGGAGCACGGACAGGCCCCCGTCCGACTGCCCGATGATCTCCCACACACTGCAGGGACACGGGGACACTGCTAGGACCAGCACCTCTGCTCCGTGGGAGTTGATTCCCCCCAAGAATCCCTCCCCTCGTCCTTTCCCTGCTCCTTTCCTGCTCCTGGAAAAGTGGTTCTGCTCCCCGGCTGTGCGGTTGCGCCGCTGGCGGCACAGCTCGTCTCCTTTACAGCTGGTTTTGGGGGAAATTCACTCCTTAATTCCTGGTTTTTTTCTGGGTTTCTCCATGTCTGCACCACTACAATAATGTGGATCACGATTTTGTCCCGGGAATATCCATCCCTCGGATATAGGAATATCAGCACAGCTCCTATTTTCATTAAAACAAAGCAATTTTTCTTCTGGCTTCTCTTAAGAGAATTAGAGGAACAAAAAACCACCTCAAGTCAGTGGGATCAGTGGTTTKAGGTCTCTTGAGGTATTTATCTCCCTTTAGAACATCCTTTAGAGAGATGCTGGGGGGGGCTGGTTTGATCAGACCACAGAATGACCTTTGCTCAGAACCTTGAACCTTGTCTGGACCCCAGGGATGTGCCAGGGGCACTCTCCTGGTTTATGTCTCCATGTCCCTGGAATTCTTTGCCCCAAATGACTGATTGAGGGGTGATCAGAAAGGATCCCAGCACTGGGGTGTTGCTGGGGCACCCCAGTTTAGGCTGGGACAGTGTCCCCTGGGGAGCAGAGCAGAACAGGCCCTCCCTTCCCCTCCTGTTTGGCCAATTCCAGCCGAGCTGGGGTAATTTGGGACAGGGAGGACACTGCTGGCATATGGACACTCCCAGTACCCCTTTCCCAGGACCAGCCACACTGCCCTTGAGTGGAAAATCCACCCCAGTGCCAGCTGTGTGGCATAAATAGATTTTCCTCTCCATCTGCCAGGTTGATTTACTTTGGACAGGAATCCAAAAGCCCAGCACAATTAAAACACATCCCAACCCTGGATTAACACATGGAATCACAGAATCACCAGGYTGGAAGAGASTTTTAGGATCATTGAATCCAACCCATGCCCTAACAYCTCCTCATCAACTAAACCCTGGCACCGAGTGCCACATCCAWTTTTTTTTAAACACATCCAGGGATGGTGACTCCACTGCCTCTCTGGGCAGATTATYCCACTACTTTATCACTCTTTCWGTAAAAAACYTTTTCCTAAAAATCCAACCTAAATTTCCTTTGCCATCCCCGATTCCCAACCCATCTGAAAAAAAATGCACAGTGGGGAAGGGACCAGCAGTGACCTGATGACCACGATGATCCCGTCGAAGATGTTGTAGGGGTTCTTGATGTAGCCAAAGATTCCAAAGGCCAGGAGTTTCAGGAGCATCTCCAGGGCAAACATGCTGGTGAAGACGATGTTGCTRATCTCCAGGGCGTTGGTCAGCTCGTCAGGCTGCGGGCAGAAAAGCAACGTGGTCAGGAAAGAATGGGAAAGGCTGGAATGTTCCTCCCGCTGGGGTTTGTGCTCCTTCTGGAAAGCTGTGGAGAAAAAGAAATGTCTGAGTGGGGACAGCAGATAAACCTCCTGGAGAGGCCCTGTGGGTTTTACTGGAAGCACAGGATCCCATCCCAATTCTGGAGCAGCTGGAGAACAACTGTGCCCAACCCGAAATAATTCAAGCTACGCGAAGGAGAGAGTTTGTTCATTGTTCCAAGATGGAATTCTCCAGGCTGGAATCTGCCTGGATTCATGTGGATCACTCTGCTTTCACTGCACCAACTCCAGCAGAACTTTATGGATACTGCTACATCCAAACCAGGAACACCAGTTTGGATACAGGAATAATATCACAGCTCTATTCATTAAAAAAACAACAACATTTTCTTTCCAACATCACCAGAGAGCATTAGGAAAAAAAACCCAAAACAATTAAAGTCAGTGGGATCAAGAGTTTTATGTCTCTTGAGGTACTTATCTCCCTTTGGGAATTTCCCCTAAAAACCCCAAAATGGTCTTTCCTGAAACCAGCAGATTTTAAGTGACCAGCAGCGTGGCCCTGAGTGCCAGGATTGCATTCCTGGCCAGGTCTCCGAGTTTCTCTGGGTGCACAAGATTTTAATGGAGCTGAAATCCAAGACTTCTCCATGCCCCACCTCTATCCCAGCACCACATTCCCTCGGGCTCCAACCTCGTTTCCAGACATTCCATTCCTTTCCTGGGAAATGCAGCAAAGCCTGCCCAGGCTCCCAAACGCGGCAGGGAAAACGGGAAAAGGTGGGATCGGTTTGTTCACTCCCTGGAGCTGCTCCTTCCAGCAGCACCCCGCTCTGCAATGAGCATTTCTCGTTCCAGGCCTGCTCCCTCTGCGAGACAAAATGAGCCTTTTTCATTTCCTTTTCCTCAGTGTAATAACATTGTCTGGGAAAAGGTGTGATTTTCATATCTGACTCATCTCCTGGACTGATAATAATTGTCTTTATTCCCCGTCCCTCGTTAAGGGGGGTAAGAATTGGCCGGGTTTTTGGGGATGTTGTTGCACTATTTGAGGCTCTGAAGGAGAAACCACTGTGACACCATCACACTGAACTCCCCCACTCAGCAAATCCAACCCTTTTGGCAGCGGAAGGAGAGGGTGAAAGAGTTAACTGGGATTCGGGAAGAGCCCACACATCCCCTCCAGCCCGTGGGCTGCTAATGAGCCATCATTCACTGCTAAATTACTCCCCGCAATCGTCTGTCTGCTGCTCAACCATTTATCCGGGGGGGAAGAGCACTCAGAGCTCCTGGTTCTAATCCATAAACTCCAATTGCCGTGGGATACCGGGAGAAGGGCTGGGAAATTTGCAGCTCTTTCCTGTCCAGACAACACCTGAGCAGCAGAGCTCGATTCCCTCACATCAGGCAGAGCTCATCCCTCCTATTCCTTCCCCTCACAAAGCCAAAACAATCCGGGGACAGGCAAAAAAAAAAAAAAAATCCCAAACCCTCAGAGGCTCAGAGCTGCCCTGGGATGGAATTTAAGCAGCTCTCCACAGAGACTGATCCTAAAATAGCCCTGCAGGCTCCCAGGCTGGCCAGCTCCAAGCCACAGCGGTGACAGGACACGGTGCTGGCAGCGTCCCCGAGCTCTCTGTCAGGACCTGGCACGTTCAGGGTCCCCCCCAGGCCGGGTTGGACGAGGGAATTCTTGACAAGGAGCAAAATAACTCATTAAAGTCTCGTGTCCCTGCGGGCACAGACGGAGAGCTCCTGGAACAGGGTGTCGGTGACAGGCTGAGGCTGGGAAATTAATGACAATCACCAGCAGGGAATCACACAGAATCCCAGGATCACTGAGGTTGGGAAAGACCTCCAGGACCATCGAGTCCAAGATCCATCCCACCTTGTCCCCAGCCCAGAGCACTGAGTGCCACGTCCAGGAATTCCTTGGACACCTCCAGGAATGGGGACACCAAACCATCCCGGGAAGTTCCAGTGTCTGACCACCCTTTCCGTGGAGAAACTCCTTGTGATGTCCAACCTGAGCCTCCCCTGCTACTTGAGAGCCATTTCCTTGAGAGGCCATTTCCTCTGATCCTGTTGCTGACTGTCTTGGAGAAGAAGCCACCATCATTCCTGACAGGAATCTGCAGCTTACTAGGGTTGTTCTGYTGTTTTCCCTGCCATTCCCCAGCACTTTTTTCCCCTGGAAAACACGGAAAACCTGCCCACTGCTATTCCCAGAACCTCGTCCTCTCCCACAGAGCAGAGCCTCATGCACTGAAGGCAAATGCAGTGTGGTGTTCTCCAAATTCCCCTTGCTGCTGCCAAGAGTTACAATCTTATCATGAAAATTGGGCTCCCTGGTGATCACTTCAAAATCCCTAATCCTGGAATGATGGGGTTATAGAAGCACAGAATTGCAGAGGCTGGAAAAGACCTCAAAGGTCATTGAGTGCGACATGACAAGACAATCTCAGAGTCATCACCAAAAAAGTCATTCTCGAGTCTGAAAAGCTGAACAACCCCCAAAAGCACCTTAAAAATAAAAGGAATTTTGCAAATAAAAGGAAATTTTACATTGTCACTCTCTAAAATGCTAAGTTTTCTTAGGCAAACCCAGGATTCTCCTGCGGCCTGTGGAGCACTGAGCCAATCCTGAATTTATTTCCCAATTCCCTTTGACGATTTGTGCCCTTTCTGCTTTGTCTCCAGCACCTGAGTTTTCCTTCCTATTGAAGCCCGGGAGAAAAAATCTGCAGTGATCTGTCAGGGAGGGGAGAGAGGCCACGAGGGACAGGGGACAGGAGAGGACAAGGAGGTGGCCTGGAACGTCAGCAGCTGTGGCCCAGGAGCTGATCCAGCAGATTGGAGCGCGGCAGGACGCCGGGGGAAAGGCTGACGGACGGCTGACACTGCAAAACCTCACCTCAGGGATCTTCATTATCCTTTTGGGATGGTGTTTGGAGCCAGGCAGCTCTGACGCGATGACAGGGCCAGCTGTGAGCAGGGATGTTGGAGCAGGATCCTGCCGGGACACCAGGCAGGACCCGCCGGGCACGGACAAGGACGGATGGCCCTGAACGGCGGCCAAGCTCTGCTGGGAGCTTGGGGATTGTTGGAGTGGATGCTGAGGAGCAGATGAGCCAAACATCCAGTGCTCCAGCCTCCCAGTGTAATTACCTTCTCCTGACACCACCAGCAGCCCGGGAAATGGGGATATTTTTATGCCTTCTGAAATGGTTTATCGCTCGCAGCGCGAATTTCCCGCTCGCTGACGAACAGAGACCCACGAGAAGGGTCAGGGAAGGGACACCCAAGATGGATTTGGCCATTCCCCTGGAGGCAGCCACTAGGAGCCACTGTTGGTTTTTTTTTTTTGGTCCAAATGAAAGCCAATCCCAGAGCAGGAATTTTTCCAGGAGTCTTTTTTTTTTTTTTCTCCGGGTGAGACAAGCCGTCGATCTGCTGAAAACAAAGCTCTTTTCACGGCGAGGATTGTTTTCGTCCAACTTTCTGGCTGGGAGAAAACGAAATTGCAACAGCACTTTCAAATTGCTGCAATGTCTCCTTCTGACCTGCTCAGAGCTGGAAACTTCAGGCTTTTGGCTCAAGCAGTGGCTCTGTCACGAAATGCAGCTCGGATCAGGAGGTGTAACAGAGCTTGGCAGCAGAATGAGGCACTTCCAGGACAGTTGGTCTAAAGTGGAGGTTTTTGTGCTTTTTTGCCAATTTTTTTTCAAAGCCTTAATGACTCTGGCGGGGAAAATGCCTGCCCACCCTTGGGCTCCAAGCTGAATCAGGAAAAAATTCCTTTTCCAAACACAAAGAGGGAGAGCACGACCCCCCATCAGCTTTGGGGAGCTCTACATCTTTTGCTGGTGCCATTATTGACCTTCAGTCCGGGATTCCAGAGCCAAAAGGTGACCACGTGGAATTGCAGGAGAATCCAAAACGCTCAGGAATCCTCAGGATATGGGAGAAGATTGGCAATGCTGGCGTGAGGATCCCCCGGTGGAGGCTGGAATGGGAGTGGCCATGCTGGAAACTGTCACCAAGTTTAACCCCAAGTCCCACTGGCAGATCCCAGGGAATGCTCCAGAAAATTCAGATTTGAGTCTAACCTTGAGAATTTCAGATTTAAATCATCCTTGGGCTGCAGGATGAAGTTTCCCACTATTCAAGGGAAGGGCAGGAACTGTGTGGGGTCATTTGGAAGATTTCAGCATCCTTGAGTTTAAATAAGAGCAAGCCTTGACTGAAGGCGAAACACGTCCCCCCTCTGCCCCACTTCCAAGGCCATATTCCATGCAGAATATTCCAGCAATCCCAAACTATGCTTTTATTAGGGACAAACCTCAAACAGTTCATTCTAGGCTGGGATAAACAGACCAGAAAAATCCTTTCCTGAATAGTTGAGGTTGGAAGCCCAGGCCCTTTTTTTTTTTTKTGGTTTTAGCAAGGACCTCAGAGCCTGCCTGGAACCACAGAATCCAAGAAGAGAAACCCATCACGGCCAAATTATGGATGGCTCCTCCAAGCAGAGAATGAAGGGGTGGAATTTGCAGCCTCAGATTCTCTCTGTGCACCTGAATTCCTGCCGTTCCTCCAAGGACTGGGATCTCTTTGTGCCTCTTTTTCCTCTCGCCCACCTTCTCCCTCATCTCCTTTGATTGCTGCCATCCACCAGCTGCTATTTTACATAATTCAGGCTCATTCCCAGCAGGACAACTGGACACCTTTCTGCTCTTGAAATTCAGGAGAAATAATCACACCTGCATCCCTTCACGGTGGAGAGAAAGGGCTCTTCCAACACCACCTCCTTCCTGCTGCAGGACCAGGGAAGATTCCAGAAAAATTAAAAAACGTGTTTTCCTTCAGAAATCCCCCTCCAAAAGCAGCTCAACTTTTCCTGAGCCGGGAGAGCTGAGAGTGGCAGAGCCCCGAGGAGCAGTAAACAAACTCAGAACATTGAGTCTCATAAACATCCTTTGCACTTGGGTTGTTTTTTGGTTTTTTTTTTCTTTTTCTCTCTTAGTCCCGAGCCTAAAGCTGTCAATGGGACTTGCAGGGCTTGTTTATGTTGGCTTTTCTGCTTTAGATGTTGCAGTTCAGCACGAAGAGGCTCTGAGCAGGCACAGTAATGATCTGTCAATCCCTGCCTGCCTCCCGGGCATTCCGTGTTCCCTCCCCTCACCTCGTTTTCGGGCAATTATACATTTTTTGGGCGATTACGATTCTCCAATTACCAGGTTTTCCATTGCCACAGAGTTCACCTGTCTGCAGCCTCGTGTCAGGGAATTAAAACCCACAGAGAGTGCAGAGAGAGGAGAAAGAATCCAGGGAATTTATGGAGCAGCCCAGTCCCACCTAGGGGCAAAAAAACGGGGAAAAAAAACTTGATTGGGGCATGGAAGAGTGAAAGTTGCAAATGAAATAATCCCAGAAGGGTTTGGGTTGGGAGGGACCTTGAAAGGGATCCATGGGCAGGGACACCTTCCACCATCCCAGGCTGCTCCAAGCCTTGTCCAGCCTGTCCTGGGACACTTCCAGGGATCCACAGCTTCTCTGGGAATCTGTGCCAGAGGGAACAATCTGAGCATTCCCAGGGTAACAGGGAAGGAGGGAAGCTGTGGCACCTCCCAGGCAGGGATTGAAAGCTCAGAAGGGCCGGGCTGCCCTGCCCTCTGCAATCTGCCGGGTTTTATCCCCGTGCCTCTGGAGCAGGCTGGGAAAAGCTCCTTTTGCAGGGGGTTTCAGGAAGCAGAGCTGTCAGGGGATGTAAGTGACACCCTGGCAAAGATGAAGGCTCCGCTTTGACCTTTATTATTCTCTCCTTTCTTTGCTTTGTCAAAGATCAAAGTGAGCAGCTCTGATATTTCTGAGGTGAGTAAACAACCCAGCAAAGCAAACAAGCAGAACCCCCCGAGCAATTGCAGACCTGGCTGCTTCCTCCTCTGCAGTCCCTGCCTTTAAAAAATAAAATCAAACCAAACCCCAGGAATAACACAAGTGAGCTTTTCAACTCCTGCATCTGAACACATCTCCTGTGTAAACCATCTGGGTGAAGTTTATTTACAACAAGATTGGCCTCTCCATGTCTGAAAATCAACTTCAAACTGCTTTAGTCCATCTAGACCACAGGAATTGCCTTCCTTTATGTGATATAACTTCCTAAGAAAAAATAAAAAAAGAAAAAATAAAAGGGGTTGGGTGGTGTTTTCCCAGGCTCATGAGCAGAGTTCGAAGTTATTTCTGCTCTCTGGCCTTGGAAAGGGATCAGGGACTTGAACCAGGATATCCCAGCCCTGGAAACTGAGATATTTGCTATTTTGGGGTGCCACTGCCCCAAATTTAACAGCCAGACACAACCACAAGCTCTCAGAGGCACAAGTCCTGCTCAAGAAGGGTTTCTCTGTCATTAAAGCCTCTCCTAAAAGTTGTGGCTTCGAGGAGTTTGTGCTTTCCACTGAAAAAAAAAAAAAAAGGTTTCACTGAGAGATTTCCAAATGGGCTCTGCTTCAAAGTAGGCTGGAGACAGAAGGAAAAAGAGATCTCCTCCTTGTGCCTGCTGATGGATGTTCCCTCGCTGGGTTTGGAATGAAAAATGGGGAATTTATTCTCTCAGTCACCTCCGCTCGCAGGTTTTATGCCTCCCTCTAAATGGGATCCTTCATGTGGAGCGATAACAATTTAATTGAAGATAACTGATGGCAATTTTTTCCTCCTTTCAATTGACCTGCTTGATCTCCTAATGCTCTGCAGAGTTCCTTTTAACTCCCTGCTCCATGCTTAACGATTCCATACCCAGAGGCAAAACTCTGCTCCTTCCTGGGGCTGCCAACGGGACATTGGGGGGTGGAAGAAGCACCAAAACCCCAAAACCAGCAGAGTTCAGCTGCTCCTGCAGTGACCACATTCCAAAGTCAGGTGCTCCCCAAGGTTTTTGTGCCAGTCCTTCAAGCTCAGGTTTGGATATTGGGAAGGAATTGCCCTGACACGGATTCCCAGAGAAGCTGTGGCTGCCCCCTGAATCCCTGGAAGTGTCCAAGGCCAGGCTGGACAGGGCTTGGAGCAGCCTGGGAATGTGGGAGGTGACCCTGGATGAGCTTTAAGGTCATTCCAACCCATCCCATCCCAGGATTCTGGCTGGGAGTGTGTTCTCCAGAGGAATCCCTGGATGCCACATTTCCCTCTCATGCAAGAGGAGCCACGGAGCAGAGTTTGTTCCGTGGGATCATCAACTTCCTTCAGAAGCTTCCCAGGCAGGAGGCCCCACGTGGCAGAACAGATTTGCAGTATTACTTTCCCATTTCTCAGTTTCATTCAGCAAAATGCGATTTCATTTCCAGTGACATCAATGCCAAGCAGGATTAGATCAACTGCTGCCTCCTGCAGCCTCTGGAGGACGGGGCCTGGGCCATCTGAAACGTTATCAGCAAATGTTTGGGAAAGCAGGGCAATCAGCTGGATCATATCTGGGTGGAGGATCACTGGGAGCGACAGATGGCTCAAAAATAAGCCTTAAAATGAGAAAAAAAACCATCCACCCAGACCCTCTAAAGCAATGCCCCAGAGCAGGCCAGAAGTGCTCAGGTTCAGTTGTTAAATGAGAAGTCACAGCAGGAAGGAGTCAGCTCTCCAAATTACCAGGGAATGTCTCCAGCAAAGCCCCAGGAGCAGCTGGGAGAACTGGACACTGGTCCCACTGGCAGGAAAAAGAGGGAAAATGGGAATTTTCTGTGGCTGTGCTGAGGCCAGGGAATGTCTCCTGTGGTGGGTGCAGGGATCACCCTCAGCAGGATCCACCAGGAGATGCTCCGGCCTCTTCCCAACATTCCAGACCCTGTTACTGGAGCCTTTTCCCTGGAAACAGGAGCAGGTTTCTCTCCTCTGCCATCCCACCCTGCGTGGCCTTGGCTCCTTTAAAAGCCTCTGGCCAAAATCCAGGGAATTCATCCAGCCTGAATCATTCCCATCCATATGCTGAGGAGCACCAGTGGATCTGCTGGCCGGGACAGCTCGGAGCAGGGCCTGGGCTCGCTCTCATCCAAGAAATTTGGCTTCTCCCCCACCACAAAAAAATCACATTCACCGGAGGAATTCTGTCCACCGAGTTCCTGCCCACTGCAAAGCTGTTCTTGACCACGCTCTGTGCTGAAGTCAATAATTAATGGCCCCCAAATTGTCAGCACAATGCCTGAAATCAGCTTTGTTTGGCTGGTTAACCACAAAGAATTAATTTTTAAAATACAATGCGGCATTCCTACTGATTTATGGCCCTTTTACAAATATATTGTTAAATATATTTTTATATTTAGGCTGAAAATATCTCGGATCTCATTGATTAGAAAAGAAGAACGAGGCTCTACCTTTTCCTTTTAGGTGTGAACGGAGTCCCGGGATAGGAAGAGCTGGAATATTTAAGACTGGGATACACACAGAACCCATGGAATAGGCCACAGCCCCTTGCAGGCAAAAAAGGACCAACAGAGACCCTGCCTGAAGGAATCTGCACAAGAAATAAGGGTTAATTATGGATTTTTCTGGGGAAAATCCTCCAGCCACACCCCACAGCTGCCCAGAGGTTCCGGATGCCCATCACAGGTGGCACCACATCCATTGAAGGTGGCAGGACACACACACAGAGAGAGCAAAGAACCCTTTCCCAGCTCTTTGATGACACTTTAGCAACAATTCCACGATCTTTATCCAGCCCCTGGCTCTCTGGAACTCCGGGATCAAAGACCTTTGGGTTGTCATTAGCAGGCAAACCCAATAGAAGTTGTTTACTCCGGCCGAGTTAATGGCACTGGAAATATTTAATCAAAAAATGGACACACTCCCCCTATTACTGCCAAGATGATTCAGAAGGGGCCACTTAAATCTGGTTTGTCAAGCCATTACTCATCCCCCTGCTAATAGAGCTTTATGGAGAGTCCCTTTGAAAAATGCACTTTGGTGATCCGCGGGCACCGGGAGATGAAACACATCAGGGGAGCACAGCAGGGGCTGCTGCTGGGGAGGGAGGACAGGGATGTGTTCAGGCTGTGCTTGAAAAAGATCTTGGCTTAGTCATCTGTGCAGCCCAGGGAGAGGAGCTGGAGTGGCTGGAGGGGGAGATGGGTTCAAGGAGAGGGGAATTCTTGAGGAAAATGGGAGCCAGCGGCTGGACGCGACCTCTGAGTGCCCAAGCGGGACGTGAAGAGATGGCAGAAGATTGGGAGAGATTTGGAAAGGTTCAGGCGTCTTGGAATAGAAGGAGGGAATGAAAACGTTGGAGGGCAGCAGGAGAAAAGCTGGGGGTGTGTCTCGTTTGGGCACGGGGAGCTCTTTATGGTTTTCCCTTTGGGAAACTGAATCTCAGAATGGGTTTGGTTGAAGGGACCTCAAAGCCCATCCACTTCCAGCCCCTGCCATGGCAAGGACACCTTCCACTGTCCCAGGGTGCTCCAAGCCTGGCCTTGGACACATCCAGGGGTCATCCAGGGGCAGCCACAGCTTCTCTGGGCACCCTGTGCTTCCCAACCCTCCCAGGGAGGAATTCCTTCCCAATATTCCATCTGTCCCTGTCCTCGTGTCAGTTTGAAGGCATTCCCCCTGTCCTGGCACTCCAGGCCCTTGTAAAAAAATCTCTCTCCATCTTTCTTGCAGATTCCCTTTAGGCACTGAAAGGCCACAATTCTCTCACCCCAAACCCTCTTCTCCAAGCTGAACATTCCCAATTCCAGTTAATCCCAATAAACCAGGGCTATTCTCAAAGCCAGGAAACCTCTGAGGGCCCTGACATGGGAACACTTGATCCTGCCTTAGAGCCTGAGGATGGACCAGCTGAGCTGAGCTCTGTTTATTGTGATTTTTGTGACACTGGAGCAAAAACATCCCTCGGGATCTTAGGATCTAAGTCATTCCTGGGATGGGTAACTCATGTTTTCCTCAGGCTGATGAAGTTCAGGGAGGAACCTCCAGGCCTTTTATCTCCCAAGACTGGGCTGCAGCTGGTCCAGCCCCARTTTTAATACAGCTTCCCAAAGAGGGAAATGCTCCCAAACTGCTGAAGATTCCAAGGTTTAATAGCAGGGAAATGATCATCTGCAAACCCACATCTGGGACCCAGGCAGCACCTCCTCCGTGCTCAGATCAAACATGGAGCCAGGAAAACAAATCCAGGGGAAATCCACCTTTCCTCCCCCTCCAGCAAACCCAAAGCAGCCCCAGCAATCATCCTGAGCTTCTTTTTGTCCCGGAAAACACGAATCTGTGAGAGCCCAGGGCGCTCCAGCCCTCAGCCAAGGCAGGCAGATGGGAACCTTGGAGCTCCCYGCCGTTCTTCCCAGTGAATTATTGATCCCTCCTTTTAGCCAGGAGCACCAGACTAAAGCAGCAATTAAAGCCCATCCACCAGGATCAGAAAGGGAGAGCAAGAAGACAAAAAGGCACAAAAGCAGAGGGCTGTGTTTGCCAGCAGCCTCCAGCTGGCAGCGGGAATGAGCAGCAGCTCCTTTTGAGCTCGGGAATTCTGGAATCATGGAATGCCTTGAGCTGGGGGGGACATGCAAARGTCAAAGTTCAGCTCCTGTCCTGCTCAGACACCCCAAAAATCCCACCCTGGGCATCCCTGGGAGCGTTGTCCAAACACTCCTGGGCTGTGCCCAATCCCAGTGCCCGACATCCTCTAGGGGAGAACTTTTCCCTAAAATCCCACCTCAACCTCCTCTGGCACAGCTCCACCRGGGAGCAGAGCTCTCCATGGCCCTCAGGAGAAGCTGCAGACCATTTGTGCCTGWGGAAATGAAAAATAACAACAACAGCAGCACCGACATCCCTCCTGCTCCCCAAGACAAGAGCGGCGCGTTCTGCTGAGGGAGGGAAGGACACCAAGGTCAGGAAGGAATTCCAAGGTAGAGGGAAGGACTCCAGAGGTCAGGAGGGAATTCCAAGGTGGAGGGAAGGACATCAGAGGTCAGGAGGGAATTCCAAGGTGGAGGAAAGGACATTAGAGGTGAGGAAGGAATTCCAAGGCAGGGAGAAGGATACCAGAGGTCACTGTGCTGGCCTCGCACTGTGCTGGTCTTGCCATATTTATTCCTAACACTGGGAGAAGAACAAAAAAAAAAGTTTGGAAAACRGGACTTCAAACTGAGGAGGTGACTTGCCATTGGATTTTTTTCATTACTTTTGCAGGAATGTCGCCTCACCCCCAAGCACGCCCTGGATTTTAGTGTGGTTTTATTGTTACGGGAACAAAATGCTACAGGGAAAAAAAAATAAAACCCAGTTGTTCTAATTTGATATAACAGCATAAAAATCACTGCTAAAATAATGAAATTCAGCTGGATTAGCCCTAATAACAGCAGCACTAATTAAAATCATTGCCACTCACTCCTACTCTGAGGTTGGTGAACACCTGAGACTCTCCCCAGGCGGGAGGGGATGAGTTTGGGTTTGGAAGAGGCGACACCAGGTTGAATTTGAGAGTGGGAGTGAGAGGATTGACATTGCTGGTGGCTTTAATAAACTCCTAAAGCTCCGCCACCAACCCCGTGCAAACGCCAAGCCCCCAAACCCTCCCGCTGTTGCCCTGAAGTTTTCAGCCTTCTGCCTCTGTGCAGAGGTTTTCTCACAAAGCCTTCTGATAACAAAGTTTATTCTTGGAATGTTTGCATTCTTCTCCTGTGAGAGAAGAATTGAGTGATGGTCATGTCCACCACACAGGTTGAGAGGTGGTGACCTCTCTAGCCAATGTCTGGACCTTTGTACAAATGTATAAAAGTAGAAATGTAAATAAAGAAAAAAAGAGATTTGCCCCTTCACTGCGATGCTTCTGGTCTGCTTTCTTCCTGTCCCTAAAGTGGGACACACCCAGCCTTCGGCCCCTCTGGCCTCAGCCAGCTAGCAACCACAACCACATCCCGCCCTGACAGAAATCCTCCTCGTGGGCTCCCAAATCAGGCAGACCACGGCTGAAAGCCGCCAGATTATTTCATTCCTGGCATCCAGAGCGGATCTCCAGCTGAAATCGGGGCTGGAGAAGGTGGCGGATGTTTCCATGACAATGGAGCTGTCATCGCCGTGGTGACCGCGGCCTGCTGGCGCTGCCGGAGCGCCCTGACCTCCTCACGGCTGAGCCCAGCGCGGAATTTCCTCCTTCCCCAACTAATGATGGGCTTTTATGGGAGCCGGGAGTTGCCTCAGGTGGTTGTGCAGAGCCAGGGAAGCGTCCCCGGGTTGGTGGCGGCCAGGCCTGAATTAACCTTTCCCTCAGTCAGCGGCAAAGCGAGGCCGGCTCCAACCCCGGCTGCTCCCGAGCCTCAAATCCACCGGCTGGAAAATGAAGCGGAGGAGGCCCAGCACTTCATTAGCCTCAGACATCAAAAGCAAATTAATCTATCAGCGTTTAAACCTCTTAAGAGAGGTCGCGCTGAGAGACTGATGTGTTAACAAGGTGCGGGAGCCGCTGGCACATCAAAAAGCAGCTTTGTGGTTTCCTCCCAGGTGAGCAACTCATCCAGATTTCTGTGGGAGAGGCAGAACCGAGTCTGCCTCCCTCCAAAACCATCTCCAGATGAAGTTTGTGTTGTCACAAAAGCCTCACCCTGAGCTCCCATGGCAGGAGATTGTTGCATCTCTGCCTTTCGAGAGATTCCGCTGCTTCCCTTCCCAACTTTTCTGGTTGCTCCGACTCCTGCCTGGCTGGCAGCCCCAAACCTGATCCCACTGAGGCATTCCTGGAGTTCCTTTTCAAATCCAACCCCTGCCCTCCACAACCCCAAAGTGGTTTCCACAGAGATGCTAAAAAACCTTTGGGGTGCACGGCAGAAACTTGGGGGAGCAGCAAAGGCTGGGAGAGAGGAGTGAGGAGGGAACTGGGGACCTGCTGAGGAGCAGGGTCCCAGTCTGGCTCCACTCACAGAATTATGGAATTATGGAATGTCCTGATTGGAGAGGATCCACAGGGATCATCCAGCCCTGCACAGACACCCCAAAAATCCCACCCTGGACATTCCTGGAGAGGTATCCAAACATTCCTGGAGCTCTGGCAGTCTCGGGGCTGTGCCCATTCCCTGCTCAGCACCCTCTGGGGGAAGAAGCTTTTCCTAAAATCCAACTTAAACCCACCCTGGCACAGCTGCAGCCATTCCCTGGTCCCAGGAGCTGCAGATCCTGAGGAGTTTCCCCTCAGGCTCCTCTTCTCCAGGCTGGCTGAGGCACAGAAAAGTCCACGGACAAAGCCAAAACTTCCCATCCTGCTGACACAACTCCCTCGAGCCACACAGAGCCTGAACCAGAGTGCAGTGACCCTAAGGACACACATCCACGTGTTCTGACAAGTCCCTCTACTCCAAGCACATCATTTCCGAGCAGATTTGATACTTTCCAGGCCAAATTCCTCGCTCAAACCAAAGTCAGGAGCGATTTTTTGTCTTATTTCAGCAAACCTCTCATAAAATCACCCAGCCAGGACTTCACACTTCAGCCACAGGAGTGAGGGAACACGGGGGGACAGTGCCAGCATGGCAGGGGACACTGGGGGACAGGCAGAGCATCCCTGCCTTCAGCCACAGGGATTGGGACATCTGGAGAACACACCAGGAGTGTTCTGGAGCATGCTGTGCCTCCTGGTGAGTGCTCACCCCTGGGATTGGAACAGATGGCTGCAGCAAGCCTGCCCAGTGCCATTCTGGGGTTTTTTAAGCATCCCCCAGGCTCCCCAGCCTGCATTTTCCCTCTGCATCAAACAAGGGAAAAGGATTCCATTCGGGGTTTGCAGGGTTTCCAACGAGGACACACAGTTAGAAAAGTCCTGGCTGCAGATGATGATGGATAACCCCGGGCTGGAGAAGCTCGGAGAGGATCTGTTCCTCAGGCAGGTGTGATGACACAAAAACCTTCTGCAGGGCTGTTCTACAAGCTTTCCCCCGAGCCCAAACTTGTTAACCTTCATCTCCCTGCCTGTTTGCAGAGGAGTGACAGCTGCAGCCAGAAATCCAGCACTCAGGTTTCCTGTCAGAGTTAAAACAATCAAAATGTGGATGAAACCCTGTGCTGTTACACCCTGACGAGCAAGGGAGAGGGAGAGAAAAAGAAAAAAAAAAAAAGGAGTGGGAGGAAATCCACGGCTTTAAAATAATTTCTGAAATACAAAAGGACTTGTGTAAGTCGGGTGGGAAACATCCACTGCACGCTTTGCTTCCCTCATTACCTGTCTGGGAGTCTCAGCCTGCCTGTCCATCACCCTCTCCACGTTCAGCTCAGCCTCAGGAACAGGGAAAAGCTGGTTTTGGGAAAGGAAGGAGCTGAGGAACATCCCCCAGCCATCAAAGTCCCCCCAGTGCAGCCAGGGAGAGATTCCTGCTGCTCTGGGGGTGTCTGTGTGTGCTGGGAGCCTGGCAGGGGGAAGGGAGGGATGGAAATCCATCCCATCATTCCAGCCTGGAATGGAGGGGGAAAAGCCAGGGGGAGAAGCAGAGACATGGGAACGGTGCAGAAGTGTTTTTTGGGAGGGTTATGAGTTGCTCCCCTCATCACCTCTGGCTCTGGTGCTTCCAGAGGCACAAACTGGGATTTCTGGTGCTTCCAGAGGCACAAACTGGGATTTCTGGTATGCTCCCAGAGGCACAAACGGATTTCTGGTGCTTCCAGAGGCACAAACTGGGATTTCTGGTATGCTCCCAGAGGCACAAACTGGGATTTCTGGTGCTCCCAGAGGCACAAACTGGGATTTCTGGTGCATCCAGAGGCACAAACTGGGATTTCTGGTGCTTCCAGAGGCACAAACGGGGATTTCTGGCGCTCCCCTCTCCCCGGCACAGGCGGCACACCAGGAGCTGTGTCTCAGAGCCATCCCAGATGCCGATCTCTCCTCCTGGCAGGCTCCAGCCCCGGGGAGGGCTGTGCAGCACACACAGGTCACTGCTGAGGAGATAATTGCCCAGCAACCCACGTTGTTCTCGCTGTCCTCGGCCTCTCTTGCCTCCAAATCATTTCCACAAACGACTTTCAACTCTTTGTCCTCGCAGCAGGGACAAACGATGCCCTCAGGGTGGATGTTTCGCCCCCAGAGCCTTCAGGAATGAAAGGGAAATGCTGATTTCTCTCCCATGTCCTGCTCTCTCCCCGTGGTTTGATTTATTCCCGTTTATTGATTGGATTTGAGGCGGCTCAGGGCTGGGAAATTCCTGCCTGATGTGCCTGGGGAGCAGAGAGGCAGGGATTTGTGCTCCTGGTCCCAGCATTGCTCCAGGTGCAGTTCTGGGAGCTGCCAGCACCCTCCAGCCTCCCATCCCACCCCAACCCCCAGGAACTGGGACCAATCCATGTATAGTCATGTCGAGAGACAGGGAATTACAGGATCCATCTGTCTGCAGCAAAGCCAATTCCCTCTGGAGTATACAAAATTAACTTTTTTTTTTTTTTTTGGATGTTGCTTTCTCTTTTTTACTCCACTCACAACTTTTAGATTTGTCTTTGTGTGGGACAAGCAGAGGACAAGGACAGGGAGAGAGGAGACATTAATCTGCACAGGGATCAGGCAGGAGGGAAAACTCCTGGGAGAGTGGTCTCCTGGCCCATCCTCCCTGCTCCAAAAAAGCTTTGCCACTGATGCTCCGAGGCCCGTGCACGGCGTTTTTCCCAAATTGGGAGTCAGGCTGTCTTTAGGGCTGTAAACCAGACAGTGCAAACAAAAATAGAGCTCGAAAAGAATGCGAGCAGGGATGCCAAACCTCCCTCATTTCCAAGAGTCTCACTCCTCTCACATCAGCTTTCCTCCCCACTCCTAAAAAAGCATCCCCAGGATTGGAACACAAACCCCAGAAGGAGCTCTCAAGGTGACATCTCCAACTTCATTCATAATTCTGGGAAGTCTCGCTGTCCTGGGTGGAGAATCCTGGTTAAAACCTGAGGAAAATCCACGGCTGGGTGAATTTGGGGATGGAGCAGTTTGGGTGCCCAGGGGGAAGGAGCTGCATTGTCACCTTGAGCATCTTTAATCCACACCTGGCTGCTCTTTCCACGCCTTCACAATGTTTTTCTCTCTTAAATCTACTCTAGAGTTGCCAGGCTCTGTTCCCATTCCCATTCCCATTCCCAATTTCATCATTACAAAGTCACTACAATTGGAAAAGTCTCCCAAGATCTTCCAACCCACATCATGAAATGCCACATGTGCTGATTTTTCCAACCTTTCCAAGGATGATGACCCCACCACTGCCCTGGGCAACCCCTTCCTGTGTTTAACCACTGTCCCAGTGAGGAAATATTTCCTAAAATCCCACCTGGCACATCAGGCTGGCACCGAGCACATTGCAATCCTTGTCTCAGGGAATGAAAAAAATCCCAGGAAACAAAAGATGGAAGCAGAAACATCCTCAGCTGATGGAATCACCCCTGCTGTGTCAATCCAAACCACTCCTTGCTTCCCAAGGTGCCAAAGCTTTCCTGCCTCAGTCCTTCACAATCCCCTCTCTGCTCTCCCTGACCAACAGGGTGTCAGGTCGTGTTCTGACTATGGCAGTTCTTTTCTTTTTGGTTCATTTGGTTTTTTTTGTACTACTAAATTTTTAATATTCCTAGTAAAGAACTGTTATTCCTATCCCCATATCTTTGCCTGAAAGTCCCTTAATTTCATATTTATAATAATTCGGATGGAGGGTGGGTTTACATTCTCCATTCCAAGGGAAGCTCTGGCTTTTCCCTGTCTTTCCAAACCAAGGCAGCTCCCAAACCCAGCCCTGGATGAAAAGCAGGGATCTGGCTGGCAGCAGAACCCACCAAACCCCTCTCTGTGCCTGTGGAATCCGTGTCACCCCCGTGTCCCTCGGAGCGGCCACACGGCACCAACCCCACCCAGAGCACATCACAGCCACTGTCCCAGCACCAGGGCCTGGCTGGGATTTCCACACATTCCTGAGGGAATGCAGCTGCCAGGAGCACTCTGCTCTCCTCCTGGATCCCGCTGGGTTTATTTCACCTGCCAGCTGAAACTCAAACAACCCCGGCTGCAGCCGCCAGCTGCCGGCCCTGTGCCACCCTGGGGGGTTGGAGTGGGATCTGGGGATGGATCCAGATGGAAAAAAAACCACATCTGGGGGTGTCCTGCACGCTGTGGGGCTGAGCACATCCCCAGCTTGCAGACAGCACCGTCACCTGCCTGGGATGTGCATCCCAATCCCTCAGCAGAGAGAACAACTGATGGCATGAGCGAGGGGAAACAACCCCTGCAGGCAGGGGGAAACGTGCCTGCAGTTCCACAGGGAATATTGGGATATTCCCATGGCCAGTGAGCACATCCTGAGGAATCCAGAGCCCACTGCTCTGGCTCTGCCCGGGGTGTCAGCACTGTGGGGGGGGTTATGACCTCAGCCCTGCCCTGCTGAGGTGCTGCTCCTGCCTGCTCCAAGGCCCAGCAATGGAAGGACCTCTGGGATCTCTTTCCCTTATATAGTAAAAAAAAATATACCCAGAGAAGGAGAACAGAGCAGGGGAGGAGCCCTTAAATTGGAGGAAACGGGGAGAGAGGAGGCTCCGTGTGGTTTATCCATGACAATGATCCAACTCCGAGCCAGAACACCTGGATTTTCCCTGCTTCCAGCTCCTGCTATCCTGCCTCTGATCCCTGATTCCCACTGAGGTGGGAATGACACCTTCCAGGTGGAAATTTCCACGTGGGAGCTGCTGCTGGCTCTGATCAGTGAGGGGATCCCCAACCTGGTGCTGACCTGACAGAAAGAGGGTCTGGATGTGCAATAAAATCATTTTGGGGCATAAACATCCCTTTCTTCCCCAAAGTTCCCCAGGAAAAGCCCTTCCCTGAGGTGGACACACAACTCAGGTCATCCACAAGTTGTGGAAAAAGCTGAATTTCCATCACTGATGCATTCTTCACTTGGGGAGCCTTGTCCTCTCACTGCTGGGACCTCGGAGAAGGAGCAGGGAAGGGAGAGCTTGGGATGCAGCTGGCAAAGCCCAAACAAAAAACTCCAAACCACTCCTGAGGTCAGGATGAGTCTCACACCATTTATACAACAACCACAAACACCCCGGGCTGAATTTTCACATCCCAGGCTGGGCTGGGGGAATCGGTTTTCCTCAAATCCTGCCAGCGTGTGAGTCCTTAAAATCGGATCCTGCAAAAATCTGGAAGAGAGAGCAGGTTTTGCCAGCTGAAAGCGCGAATCTCAGCTCAGGGTAATATTTTATTGACTCACAACTCAAAAGGAATTTCAGCAATTTGCTTCAAACAACTGCTGAAAAATTCTGCTCTGCTTTCTGAGTGAGTGCTGAGCTTTTCCATGCCAAACCAATTTTTCAAGCCAAAATTGGCAAAGGCTAAAAACAGGACGTCACTGCTGAAGCGAGCGCTACCTTCAATCACACAGAATGACTTTTTACTCCAGAATAATGAAATGTTCTACTCAAAACCAACACTCCTCTCGCTCTGACAAGCCACGGACCACTGGGTGCCCCTCAAGGTCAGCTCCAAGCTGCTCCAAAGGCAGCTGCTCCCGAGGAAACACACGCCATGGATGAGGGATCAGAAAAGCAATTAAAAGCTCTTTGAACGGCAATAGCTCGGAACAAATACTAATTTGTACTTCTCTGCTGAGGAGAGAATATAAAGTAACGTTTCTAGTGCCATTTGATGTAAATGGAGCCTTTTATGTGGGATCATTACAAGTATCAACAGCTCCTTCAGCAAATTCTTCTGGGAAGACGAGCAGGGCGGTTCGTGGATCATTTCCCTCTGCAGGGATAACACCAGCACCTCTCCTGGGCAAATGAAGGGCTCTGTCCTTCTCCTGGATAACCAGGGAGCTGGGAATCGAGGCAGGATGAAGGAGCAGCAATTATTTCCTCAGAGCACTCAGTGACACCGACTCCGGGGCAAAAAGGAATGGGTTTTCCTGGAATAGGATCCCTGTGCCAGGTATCCCAGCCCAGCCTCCCAAAGGTGACGCCTTTGGAGTGTCCTGTCCCCTGCTCAGTGCTGCAGTGCCGTGGCACATTCTCAGCTCCTCTGGAGGGTTGTCAGCTGCAATGAAATGCAGAA
This sequence comes from Mixornis gularis, assembly GCA_003546035.1. Taxonomy (NCBI): domain Eukaryota; kingdom Metazoa; phylum Chordata; class Aves; order Passeriformes; family Timaliidae; genus Mixornis; species Mixornis gularis. The sequence goes on from QVAJ01000047.1 coordinate 4,377,380, forward strand.
CAAAAAACTCATCCAATGTTCTGAAACCGCCCGGGAGATTAATGCAAGGATCGCCTCCCTCTTTGTACTTGGCTCTCCTCAGCCCTGGGAGTGCTCGTTGTGCTGGGCATGGATGGATTAATAGATCAATAAACCAATAAATTAACCAATCAATAATTTTATTAATTTATTAATTTGTTAATTTATTAATTCGTTAATTTATTAATTTATAAACAAACACAGCACAGGAGGGGGGAAAAAAAAATAAAATACCAGGGACTCCACAGCAAGCAACGAAGCTTTGAAATCCAAGCTGTGCTGCTGCTCATGAACAGCACCCTGGAAGCTCTGAGTTCCCAGCCATGTCCCAGGTGGAGCTGGCTGTGAACCCTGTGGATGTGCCCAGCAGGATCTGATTGCTCCCAATGCCTGGAATGCCAAGGAAACACTTCCCATCAGCAGCTGCCTGGACCTCCTGCCCACACGGGTTGTGCTGCCCTGAGGAAAGATCTGCAGAGCCCTTCTGGCATCTCCTCACCTTCCCCAGGAGCTGTCATGGCCACAGGCACGGAACTGGAGCCCCTCGAGGGAATGACAGCGTTTGGAACAATGGTTTGGAAAACGTGTTAAACCCTGGGAGGGTGGGGAGGCCCTGGCACAGACTCCCAGAAAAGCTGCAGCTGCTCCTGGATCCCTGGAAGTGTCCAAGGCCAGGCTGGACAGGGCTTGGAGCAGCCTGGGACAGTGGAAGGTGTCCCTGCCTGTGGCTGGGGCACAATGAGATGATGGTGATGATGTTTCAAGTCCTTTCCAACCCAAACCATTCCATGATTCCCAAGCTCCGTGCACTGAAGGGGGTGGTGCCATTTAGCCAAGAGCAGCCACTGGTGGGAATTTCTCCAGAATTCCCATAAAAACACAGACTGAAGTCCTGAGGGGCCTTGGATATGGACAGGGCTCTCTGTCTGGAGGCAGCACCAGAGGCTGTGGCAGCACAACCTCTGATCCTCCCCATCTCTGCTCCCTGTGGCAGGAACAGCACCCAGGGAATGGGATGAAGTTGTCTCACAGGAGGTTTGGGATGGATTTAGGGAAAGGTTCTTCCCTCCAGAGGGTGCTGGGCACTGCCCAGGCTCCCCAGGGAACGGGCAGAGCTCCAGGAGCCTTTGGAAAATGCTCCCAGGGATGCCCAGGCTGGGTTTTTGGGGTGTCTGTGCAGGGCCGGATTATCCCTGTGGGTCCCTCCTAACTCAAGGATGTTCTGTGATTCCAACGACAAAGAAACCCCAGGAGCCCGAGGGGGTTTTGCCTCCAGCCTGGCACTTCCCACCCACGATTCCCTCATCCAGAGGAGCCGGACGATGATGCTCCACTGCCTCAAGAGGGCTCCGTGAGACTTCTCTGCAGAGCTCTGCCTCGTCCCGGGATGAGAGCGGCGATACCGGCAGGGCCAGCCCTGCTCCATCTCCCTCCCCACACACAAAGAGCCGATGTTTTTGCCCTGATCAGCTCCAGTAAAAATCTGTTTTCTGTGTCCATCTGTCTGCAAAACCATTGGTGACTATGGAGAAGTTGGAAAAAAAAATTAAAAAAGCAAGAAGCCATGAATAAGTTTTATAAAAGGGATTGGGCATTTCCCTAGGGACAGTGAGGTTTGGGACGGGCTCTCCTGGGGCTGCTGCTCTGGTTTGTTTGCACTTTGATACAACCAGACCATGGCCTAAAAAAAACTGCTCAAAGACAAGAGCAGAGAAGCTGCTGAAGCTGTTTCACTCCGAATAAATGGTGGGAAGTGTTGGTAGGACAGGTTATCTAGAAAAGTTGTGGATGTCCATCCCTGGAAGTGTCCAAGGCCAAGTTGGATGGGGCTTGGAGCAACCTGGGATAGTGGAAGGTGTTCCCTGCCCATGGCAAAGTGCCAGAACTGGATGAACTTTAAAATTCCAGACCATTCCAGGATTCTGTGGTTGTGTTTTGCAGGGATTCAGGGCCCAGCAGAGCCCTTCCCATGCTGCCACCAGCAGGCACAGAGCACGGGCTTCCCTGGATTCCCTAAAAACTGCTCTTGGAATAACATGGAACAGAGGTGGGAGCAAGGAAAACAGAGGAGAGTCACAGAGCAGCTCCTAAATCCTTTTAACCTGGGGAATGGCCTCTGGATTTGGGAGGATGGAGCAGACAACAATGGCAACACTCACAGCTGGTTACAGCCTGGAGAGGCTCAGAACTTCCCATCTGGAATACTGTGGGCAGCATCCAGAAAACTGGGATCCCACTGTTTTCCCTGTCAGGCTCATGATCCCAGACAGAGCCATCCTCCCTCCCCTCCACCCCAAAACCTCACTGGGGCTGCTCTGGGACACTTTGCCCGGACACCTCCTCCTGCTCCCCACACGAACCAGCCCCACCCCAAGCCCAGAGGCCAATTCTCACCCCATGGGGGCTCCCAAATCACCCCACTCTGCTCACAAATCCTTGTGCCCAGTCTGGGAGCCCAGAGCCATTTCCCACTGGATTGGGATGGTGCCTCAGCCCCTGGGATGAGAGGGTTTGGGTGAGGTGTCACCAGGTTGGGCTCTGACACTCCACACCTCATTATCCCAGCGCCCCAGGCACGTGGAAGAACTTTTCCAAGGTTTCACTTCCAAATTCCTCCCTTTTTTATTGGGCAGTGCCTGCCGAGCAGAGCTGGCAGGAATCTGAGGCTCGGCAGCCAAAAAAGCTTCGGAATCTTTATTGCCATTGGCTTTGAGATGCCCTAAAGCCAAGCTTTTACAAGGTAGAAGGCAATAAAAGCCAGCCAGCTACAGCTCTCCTTTGTTAGCAGCAAGGCTGTAATTATCCCCATTCCTGATTGGGGACACACTCCGTGTGATCCCTGGATTTTCTCCCCGCTGCCTGCCTCAGGTTTTCCCCCCCTGGCTCCCGTCGAGGGCTGACAAAGCTGTATCCGCCTGACAAAAGAGTATCCATGCAGAAATGAGGGATGAATGGCCTCTTCAGAAGCCACTGCCAAGGTGGTTTTCTTCCCAATTTTAGAACTTCTCGTGGAACAGCGAGGCAGGATTCGACAGGGAGCTGACAGGGACAGCTCAATCCCTGCTGGATTTGGACACTTTGCTGTAATTCTGATTTGTCGTCGCACGGCTGAGGTTGTTTTAGCTGAGTCCTGGGTTTTTTTGGGTTTTTTTTTTGGAAGGAAAATAAGTCTCGGCCTAAAATAGGGGGTGTTAAAGTACAGGAGTGGAGAGAAAATGAAATAGCAGCACTCCAGAGGGTTGTTTGTCACGGTCCTGAGCAGTGCTAAATCCTGGGAAATGATGGAGAAGGAGCTGCAGAGCCTTTTGTGCTGCCTTTGGGTGGATTGCTCTGACTTTGCTCCTCASTCCCAAAAGGACAGACCACGGAAGAGAGGAGGAGAAGCTTTAAAAATAACCCTGACCTGGTCATGACCCTGCAGGGAAGGTTTTGGAGGAGCACTGGATGCCTTTGATCCCAGAAAAAACAGATCCTGGCCTCCTTGGGATGCGTTTCCTGCACCTGACACGGCTGTGACATGAGAAATTCCCGAGCCTGCCTCGAGAAAAGAGTGGAAAATCCCCCAAGTTTTCCAGGAAAGAGAAGCCCCGGAGAACAGAACTTTGCCAGGGTGACCAAGTGGAGATGCTCCTGTGGCTCAGCTCCCTCTCCCATGGCACAGCCCCTCCAGTCCTCAGCTCCAGCACTGCTCCCTGCCATCCCAACGCTGGAAAGAACAGCACCATTCCCCTTCCCTCCCTTCAAACACTTCACTAAAATCCTACTGAGAGCAAATTAAAGGGTTTGGAGCCTTCAGGGASAACCTAATTTCTTTTTCTTTGTTGCTTTTAGTATCGCCTGATAGTTTAAATCTTATTTGAAGATTCAGATCAAAGAAGAAATTTCTGCCTGGGTTATCTCCAGCACAACCGTCAGACCAAAGGTATTTCCACCACAGAGATTCCTCTTTGTGTCRGTAATTCCCAGCCAACGAGCAGCCAGGCTCTGAGCAGACACATCCAACACACACATTTCAGCTCTGCACACCCCACCAGCACTTCCAGGTGTCCCACACCCCAAAGGCTTCTCCTGCTCCTCACAGGATCATCTTCATTTCCAACAATGAAAATCCTCCTTCCTCCTGGCATCTCCTCATACCTGTCTTTGTACCCTTTTAAGTTTTAAACCTGCTTTGCTTTTCTCCTAACCCTATCTCGCAGCAGAAAAAGAGTAAATAATTCCAGCAGACATTCAAACCACCACATCTAATTCGGGAARGAGAAACTGGCAAACTTGAGACCAACTCCAGTCACCCCAAGCTGTGGGCCTGATATTTCTGGGTCTGAGAGATTTTAGCCTGCTAGCAGCTGCTAACTTTTTCCCAAGGAAAAATTTCTCAGGAAAGTTTTCTTCTCAAAACAATCTTGGGAAACAACTCTCCTTTCTCAAAACAAYCTTTCTCCAGGTGRTGTTTTGCTGTTTCTCCARTTTAACTGATGKGRTYAGAGAGGTGTCSTTCMTATTCACTGATCTTGTTCAGTCTGTATGGGAACACCTTATAAAAGGCGGTAAGAATTAGACAATAAAAGCCTTTTTTCTATGCTCTTTGCCTCCTGAAATATTCAGAGTCTCTCCTCTTTCTTTGGTGTCCTACAGCGACACCCAGCCACCCCTCCAGGCCGCCCCGAGGCCGCTCACCTGCTCGTGGTACTCGATGCCCATGCTGAGGGTGTTGATGAGGATGGCGATCATGATCCCGCGGTTGAAGTATTTGCTCTCCACGATCCTCTTGAGCTTGGCGCCGAACGCCTTCCACAGCTTCACCACCTTGTTCCTCTCCTTGGCCTTCTTCTTCCTCCTCCTCCTCCTGCCCCTCTGCTGCTGCTGCTGCTGCTGCAGCTGGTCGCGGCGGTCGCCGTGCCGCAGGTCCTGCGTGAACTCGTAGACGCCGTTGCTGTCGGAGTCGGCGTTGCTGTCCGAGTCGCTGAGGGCCAGGTCGGGGTCGTCCAGGAGGGTGGCACAGAAGGGACAGTCCTGCAGCTCACAGCTCAGCCCCGGGACGCCGGGGCCCGGCAGAGAGCCCGCTGCGCTCAGCCCCGACAGCCGGCTGGGCGTCCGGCGGAGACCTGCGGGGACAAGGGCGCCGTGAGACAACGGGGGACAGCGAGGGACACTGAGGGACAACAAGGGACACTGAGGGACAGCGAGGGACACTGAGGGACAACAAGGGACACTGAGGGACAGCGAGGGACACTGAGAGACACTGAGGGACAGCAAGGGACACTGAGGAACAACAAGGGACACCGAGGGGCAGCAAGGGACACTGAGGGACACTGAGGGACAGCGAGGGACACTGAAGGACAGCAAGAAACACTGAGAGATACTGAGAGACACCAAGAGACACTGCTGAGAGCCACCACACATCAAGAGCCACCATGAGACACTGAGAGATGCCATGCGACACTGAGGGACAGCGAGAGCCACCAAGGGACACTGAGAGACAGTGAGAGACACTGCTGAGAGCTACCATGTGACACCATGAGACACAAAGAGACACTACAAGAGCCACTGCTGAGAGCCACCATGCACCAAGAGCCACCACGAGAAACTGAGAGCCACCATGAGATACCACTGAGAGCCACCAGACACTGAGAGCCACCACAACAAACTGAGAGCCACCAGACACCAAGAGCCACTGTGGGCCACTGAGAGCCACCACGCACTGAGAGTCATTGAGAGCCACCACCAAGAGCCACTGTGCGCCGTGAGCCACCGCATGCCATGAGACACTGAGGGTCACCCTGAGAGCCACCATGAGACACTGAGAGCCACCGAGGGTCACCACTGAGAGCCACCGTGAGACACTGAGAGCCACCACTGAGGGTCACCACTGAGAGCCACTGTGAGACACTGAGAGCCACCACTGAGGGTCACCCTGAGAGCCACCATGAGACACTGAGAGCCACCACTGAGGGTCACCACTGAGAGCCACCGTGA
>QVAJ01000048.1:5060-32408 GCA_003546035.1 Mixornis gularis
AAAGTCTCTAAACCATTCTACCATGTATATGGAGAAAAGTTTAACTGTGACTTGAGTGCTGCACTGTTTAAATATGTGACTGCTGTACTAAACATTCCCTTTTCTTATTAGGCCTCATCAATTACTATGCCAGATTATTATTTTAAATTTTATTTAAACCTTTTCAGTCTATCTATGTTCAGCAGAATTCAACCAATAAATGCACATGGATATAATCATCATCATCCAGCACAAGTCGGGAAGAATCCCTGATCAATAGCACCTAGGAAATCAGAGAAATGACCCAGCAGTTGTGCCTGGCCTTCAGAATCCCTAAGTCAGCAGTTATTTATAAAGCCTAGGCAGACTTGGCTGAATACCACACAAAATAGTGAATAATTTTGTCATAAGCACTGTCAGCTCTTTCAGTTTTATTTGTGGCTTCTTATTAACAACTGCATRTGCGTATCTGCGTGACAAATGTTTTTTTGCCCTGAAGGTGTTTATGAATCCTAAATACTTTGCAAATAGTCAGTGAATAATTATTCATGTTGAAAAGTAATACTGCAAATCATTATGGGTTAGATCTTTTTTGTTGATTTTCTCATTTCAAGTCTAAATTATCTAATCATAGTGTAGAAACAGAAGACTTGAGTGAGCAGACAAATCAAATGCCTGAAAAAAATCACCAGATTATTAAATAACTAGTAGCAGGGGATTTATAAACCCCTTTGCAACAATTCCTTTTTTTCTTAGGTGGAAAAAATTAGAATTTTTAGAGTAATTAACACATTCATAGAAAACCTGATTGTTGTGGTGTGTGAATCACCAGCGCGTTTCTATACCCGATCAGTTCAGGAACAGAAGTAAATGAMAAGAAAAAATAGTTCAGCAGTTCATCAAGAATAACTTTGAACACTTCTGCTCTATAATAGACTTAAAGATTTACAATAAATCACCATTTTCAGAATGAAATTGCCAATCTACAAAGCAAAAYAGTTTCAAATTCACTATTCTAGGATAAAATCTAGAATCCTGATAAAAATGTTTATAGCTCAGCCATTAAGAGTACAGAAACGCTGTCATACAACTGACACATCCATAAATTATTAACTTCTCTGAACAGGTGTTGAAAGAATTTATTGCTCAAAGTTGCCCAGGTAATCATTCTAAGCAAATATGCTTGGCAAAACACCACTGCTGATGTCAAAAGAGAAAGGAAAAGTTAATCTTATCAAATACGTTTTCTGCTGTTCCTTACTTCCCTTGACACACCATTTTTCAGTATGCAATTGCTAGCCTTACAAAACTGGGCTTCCAGAGGAAAGAGAGCAATGATGGTTAAGCAAAAAGTTTATTTTCTGTCTTAACAGAAAAAAAAAAATTACAGTTACTCTGGGGAGAGCTCACCTGGTATCAAATCCTCCTCTTGCCTTTTCCCTCAGTCTTGGCAAGGGTTCTTTTTTGACATGGCAGAGGTCAAAGATGAGCACGAGTTCAGACTCAGAGGAAGAGACAGACGATGATTTTGTAGAATGTCTTTGTGTGGGGTCTCACCAGAGTCCAACCTCCTAAAGTTGCCAAAGACTGTGAGGATGATGATGAGTGCATTCACATGCTGGTGAACAAGAACATGCAGAACACCAGGGATGTGACACTGATTACAGTCACCATACTCCTGGGGTCTTTTTGGTTCCATCCACCCTGACACTCCATCCCATAACAACACCTGGACACAGGAGAGTGAATAAGAGACTCACATTTCTTCTGCAAATGAGCACAATCTTTACTGTGGTGTATTTTTTGAAAGCATATAGTGCACAGCAGGTTTGTAATCTGCAGTAATCAAAGGGCAAGTATTTTTGTGTAGCATTAAAAGGAAAACAATGACCAGATTTTTTTTTTTTTCTGGAAAAATATGTAGCCCACATTTATATGACAGCAGAATGTATTAAAGAGCAATATATCTGTGAAGTGAACAACCACAGGTAAATTGTTCCTGGCCTAGTACTTGACACAGCTCGCAGTCTAAGGCAAATTTTATGGTTTAAACAGTGGGGACTCACTAATCAAACACCAACATCATCTCTGCCAAGAACCAAGTTCTTCTCAGACTCTCAGCAACCCTTAAAATCCATGGTCTCATCATCTTGCATACAGCAGATAGTTAATCTTGCATACAATGTGCTTTTTTCGTAGGGCGTTATTTAAATAAATAGGATTCCCAGGATGATGGGAATTGTCCAGATTGCTGGGTTCTGCTGAAGCTGCACAATTTATTTATGGACACTCATCTCTGTGTGTGGCTGATAGAGAGATTGACAGTGTCTCCTCAGAAACTGTTATCACCCTCAGAGGAACAACCACAGCCAGGTCTCCTTAACATACTCCAAGGTTACCTTGGCATCCAGATGAAACTTCAAATCCTTAGCAGCCAAAAWTAACTTGTGGCCTTGGCAGCAGAGAAAAGGAACATTGTGCAAGTCTTCCCTGTTGGAAAGGGCACTGTGGAMTATTACCAAGACCCCTAGCAATATTAGTACCTTTTCATTCCAGTTTTGATAGACATGATCCACAGCTTCTACTAAGCAGGCTGCATTTCGTATTTACAGCTAATGCATTCATAATAGAGCTGTCAAACCTTTTCTTGTTACTTCAGTTTGCTTTCACATCACTTTAACTAGAACTTGAGATTCTTCCCTGGAATCTCCACCTCTTTTACCAAATTCCCTACTGCTTCAAAATATTGTAACTTTTATGGTTCTGAGTCAAAGCTGGTGAGACCTGCTGGCCTGGAAGTGAGCAGACTGGCACTGCATTTCTAGATATGGACTGAACATCTCATCCTMTGGCAGGGTCTTTAAGACAGTGCTCCTCACCCCCAGAACTCTTGAGTTTCTGCAGTCACTCACAGCCCTGCCCAGGAATAAGGTTTCCTATTAGGAAATTTTTCACAGTTTCAGATGTAGGGGATGCACAGACTATGTTCCTTGACCTCCTCATTATGATTTGACTGCAGGGACATCCCAATGTCACTAGAGCTGGCTTAAAAGACACTAAAGGGGCAACTATGCTTTGACTTCATGYCTGCACACTTATCCCTATGCTCATTTTAGGAGTGTTGATAAGATTAGATGGCTATGAATAGATTTTTCTCTACATRTACTTATGCTTGGCTATTTAAGATTAGCTGGCAAACCACAGGAGTCTCACTCCTAGATAAAAAATGGTCTTGGAAGATTCCTATGGTGCCCACAATCCAGTAGGTCTTCAGCAACAACTAAATGGATGAAGATTGCATAGGTTATTACAGAAACTGTGTAGCAGAGGGGCTGTGTGAAAGAGATAATAACAGCTGTCTAGGAAAAAGGTARTTTAGAAGTGCAGGAAGATCACACAGATCTACACTCAAGTTAATCTCATAAAACACCCTGCTTAAACAGGGGAACCATTTTGCATCTCTGTTTTCATACTCTTCRGGAGAGGAAAATACTTATTCTGGAGGAACTACCTGGAGAAATAACGACACAACTGGAGAAAACATCCTGTTTTTCTAAATTGAGTAGGTTCATAAAAGGATCTCTAAGCAAGTCATACTTCATGAGATGATACTGATATTAAAAAAACCCCAAACCTTTCATACACTTAAAAAAAAAAGCCCAGAAAAAAATGAAGRGAAAAAGAAATCACACACATGACAGAAAAAATTCCGGTATTATCTTGAGGTTGGAGACAATAATCATAGTTTCCTTCTTCTTTTTCATTAATATTTTTCTTCTTTTAATATAATGTGCTCATTAATAGCATGTCTTTAAAATAATTATGAATACCGGTCTTCATCCAGCCACTTACTGGATAAGCTTATGAATGAACATCCTCACTTTCCTGACTGAGACAGCAAACTGACAAGTAAAAATATTAAATCTAACAGGTGCTGGTGCATATTCAGCCTAAGAGTGGTAAGACTCAAAATTATCCCCACAGAAGTAAAACAAAAATGTTTCCAGAAGAAACAAGAAGCTCCAGGGTCCCCACCACAACCAGCACTCTTTAATCTCTTTAATCTCTTTTAGAAGAGATCTGATTAAAATTAAATCCAGAGATATCCACAAGTAGAAACTGAGACACACTGCTGGAGAAGCTGATTCACTCAATATAAAAAATCAGCAGCTTCTTGTCTTGTTATAGTTGACTGTGCACTCTGCTGGTTCTCAAGTCAGTGATAAAGTACATATTGACTACTGTGGAGCACAGSTGACCAGACATTGGCACTGCCCTTTAGGAAATACCATTCATATGAAATAAAACAACAAAGAATTAGGACAAAGATGGTCTAGATTAACCTCATAGCACTTTCTTAAARTTCCTGTGTGAGTGAAAAAAGCCCAAAAGGCATGCCATCCCTCTCTATCAGAGCTGTCAGATCAAAACCAGGGCAAAGAAACTTCCTATTCCTTCACTTCTTGTCTTAGTCTAAAAGGGGTAAAGAAGATTTATCTCCATCTCTTACTATCCTGAACACCGTATTTGTAGAAACATAGAGTGGTTTAGGTTGGAAGGGACCTTAAAGGTCATCTAGTTCCAATCCYTTGCCATGAGCAGAGACACTTTCCACTAGACCAGCTGCTCAGAGCTCCATCCAACCTAGCCTTCGAGACTGAAAAACTGTCCCAGTGTCTCAACACTCTTACAGTAAAGGATTTCTTCTGCATAGCTAACCTATATAACTCCTTTCAGTCTGAACCCATTTCTCCTTGTCCCATCACCACAGCTCCTGTGGACTCCCTCTGCCTTATTCGTGGATCCCCCTCAGATCTCAAAGGCTGCTCTGAGGTCTCCACACAACTTTCTYAGCCTGTTCATARCAATGAAGTGTGCAAGAGCACACAAGCCTAAAACTGCTGAGACTGCCACCAARCAAAGGATTTGTGTGAGCTCCTGGGAACAGCTGCTGGACACGTTACTCTGGGAGTCCCCTCATCCTGTCCCTTTGCACAGACACCCCCAATTTAAACACCTATGAAGCAGAAGCAGCTGAGCTGCGACAGCAGAGAACTTTGAACAGGCTGCTGTAGTTTTCCAAGAAACCAGCTCTGGTGTCTCTGCTCTCTGCTGTGGGGCTGATGTTTCCTTTGTTACAGGCAGGACATTGCCCATCTCCCTCTCCCCGAGTACAAATGTCTTACAAGTCAATTCTGTGGTTACCGCGAGCTGACAAAAGGAGGTTTATGTACTGCACAACAATGCCACTGCCACTCAACTCAAACAGAAGATACTTCAAGGGCAGCCTGGCTCCTGTGTGACACAACTGCTGTTTGCCAAACACAACAGATGACTTGCAGTGGTWATGCTGTTTTTTTGCTTTGAGTCCCTCAGCTAGGCTGTTAACTTCTCTCTTGTGGCAGATGTGCAGATTAATCGCTATCTCAGCCTGYAGTGGTCCAGCTAATTTAAACACAGATTCACTGTGGAGAGCACAGAGCCTGGAGGAAGAGGGAGGGGGAAGCTTTGAAGGAAGCACAGCCTGCTAATATCTACACAAACTGAACAAGAAATAGATAAAACTAAATTAGCGATCTATTAAAAATAAATTAATGACATCTGCAAATGAAACTAAATCTAAAATAATCACTCTAATAGAGAGGTCTCTGGTGAGCATTAGTGCTTAATTTTTTCCTGTATTTGATGAAGGCATCTATTAATTAAAAAATATTTATACAAGGTAGAAGCTTGACAGGAATACTCTGTGCAGCTGTTCTTAAGGGAGCTTCTTCTGTTAATCAGCTATTTKAGAAGAAAACACCTCTAGTCTGTGCAATGAAGGCAGTACTGTACTTCAATAAATCATATTTAAGGCCTGTRCTTTCTAAATATTCTCTGCAGCTAGAACTGGAAGAACTAAGCTGCTTTCTACAGATGATATAATACACTTTACCTTTCCATTATTTAGTTAGCCTGAACTGAAAAGAAACTTTCATCTTCTCCTCCTCCCTTTTTACCCCCATTTTATTGCCAACATCTTATTGAATTGTTGAACATCCAAGAACAAAAGAAGATGATCTGATATGTATGAATGCATTGTACAAACGGAGGACAACGYTAAGCACACGTTCAATAGCAGGTATGAAAATATTATCAGACATTGAGGCGGGGACAAACCAAGGCTGTGTGTCATTAATGAGGCTATTCAAAGTAATTTTGATGAAGTTATGATTCTATTGTCATCCAGGACTGAGAAGGAATCACTTACCATTTGAAAAGAGAATTGTTAATCATTATGCAGCTCTCTGGGRCACTAATTCTTTCAGGATTTTCTTCTTTGTCTCCTCTCCTCCCCTTCCTTTTTTTTCTATTTTTTCCCCTCTCATCTTTTCACTGCTATAAAAACAGAGAGGATTAGAAGTGTCTCTGACAATGCTTCACTGTAAGGTTTTCAGTTTTGTCTTTCAGCATTTATTAGTTTGAACTCTGCATGAGGCACCTGTTGGCTGATAAGAATAAATCAACAGGAAGGTCACACATGGGTTGGTATTGTACTCTTGCCTTTTTAAGCCTGTTGGGAACTCACTCCTTTGATATACAGGAATAAATGCTTGAAAGAAGGCAAACCAGGCTGTTCAACACTATTTCCTTATGTGAATTATATGGGAGTGTGTAGGCTCCTTGAAGAAAAGTTAGGATTAAAGTCCTGTTGCTCATGCTGTCATAATTAACTCAGGGTAGTGAGGGCAGGAGTCTCAGGTCATGAACAGCAGTTATGCAACCCACAGTTCAGCTCACCTACCACAGCTTTTGAGAGGCTGCATGGAGAGAAACGAGCCCTGGGAAAGGGCAGTTGGAGAAATAAACAYGGAAGGTGATGTATGGATGCAGCTTTCTGAAAGCTCTGATAAAAAGGCCTGGCTGTGCAGTCCATCATGCTTGCTAAGTCAAGGATGGGTGGCACAAAAGCGAGTGATGAATGTGTTAAATTGCTAAAAATGGATCAGRGGACTTGGACTTAATGATTTCTTTTGCTTATGCTACTGCTATGATAAAACACTGTGCCAGCCAAGTGGGAACAACAGAACCCCCTCAAGCCCCCTCATTCTTTTAATCCAGAGGACAGACCTGAAGTGAACTCTGGAGTAAAGAACATTTCTTCTAGAGAATAGAAATAAAATACATTTTGTTTTAGCACACAACTTGATATATACATCATGGCTTATGAGAATGCCCAGTTCCCCACACCCTTTACAAGCTAAAGCTGGGCTTTACAAGAAGATCTATTTCTCCACAACCCTGCCCATTTCTTTTACACTGCAGTATATCCATAAGACCACCTCCTGAGCAATGGRACACTAAAACATTCCCACTTTGGGATGGAAAGGGATGCAACCCTCCCAAATCTAAAAGCTTTTCTCACCTGGCAGTCAGCTGCCCCATCCCAAGGAGGTGCATGAAAAGAGAATTCAGGATTGAGGAGGCCATAAAGAGGGAGCAAGGGCTGTTGTGCTCCAGTCCCTGTCCTAAGTCTTCCTTATACATTTTRATTAAACATAGCTAAGTATCTTGGACTTTTCTCATTTTCTCAAATGCCCAGAAAAAAAAATTCCTCCTTCTTTTCTTCTCTATGACCCTCTTATTCTTGATATTTTAAAAAAAATATATTTTTCCATTATTAAAGATACATGTTATTGATATATTCACAATATTTTACATCTGTGGCCAGTTATAGCTCCTTTTCCTTTCATTAGAGAATGATAGATTTAGACATTTATCTTTGGGGTTTTTTAAATCAGATTTGGTGTTTGATGAAATATTTCTTTTTCTTATAGTACTTTTTTACCCATCCCTGCCACTTGGAACTCCAGCCAATGCCAAAGTCAGAGCACAGCCAGAACATCTTTTCATGTGCTAAGTGAAACCATTAAGAGTTAGAAGTTAAATTCATTCTTTTCAAAGCTCATGACAAAGCTTCTACTGGTTTCAGTGAATATAAGTTTTCCAGGTTATTTCAATACGTGAAGAGACAAATGTTACAGTGCAATCTACTGTAATTTTATATAACTTTAAGGAACATTCAAATTACAGGTAGCCATAAAAGCCAGGYAAAACTCCCTCCATTTCTAACCCAGGAGGACATTTTCAAATGTTGGTAAATCAGATTACTTTTTCCATAAACTCACCAATACTCCAATTGCAGTTTTACAGATGCCATATGTAACAGAATGGTAGAAATACCATTTTCAGCTTCAAGAGATTATTGCAGTAATAATCAATTAAGAACTCCCAAACCTTTAGCGTTTGCCCATCATTAAGGTGCAGCATAATTTGGCCTATTCCCCAGGCACTTCATTCCACAATAAATTCTGATGATACTGGCACATTAAGCAGCAAAGAGAAATAGATAATAGGAAAAACAWGAATCATCATTCTAACTGTTAGTGAACTGGCACTATTAATGTTTTTTTCAGTTCCAGTGATGCTTGCCATGCTGCACASAACATGCAGTGCCAGCTCAGCAGCTCATGTAAACTGTCACTTTTCTTACAAATTCAATGGATCTGTGTACATTTTCACCCCAGGTGAGAATGTGACCCAACATTTAGACATGACATGGCCTTGATAAACTTGCAGTATAAAGAGGATGGTGGCATGACAAGCAAAAGCCTCATTGGGAAGGCAGAAACAAAGACAACTGTAGTCTGTCAGCACAGGTGAAAGAAGAGGGGCTGAGGAACAGAATAATAGTGATAAGTASCAGAATTTTATTTCACTACCTAGAGAAGATCTGAGGGGTTTTGCTGGCCATTTTACAATTCTTTCCTTTGACTTGTTTACTGATGGAAACGTTTGCCAAGGAACTTTAGAAAAATAGTGACATATGAACAATCTGTTGCGGCATATTGTAGTGGTGGTGTTTGTGCTGCTATAGTTACTAAGATTTTAGCATTTTTGTAATTTGTCTTGAAAAAAAATAGAATTTGGCATGAAGTTTTTGGGTACCTCCATGTTCGAGTCAGATGGTTTTGGTATTTTTTGTTACATTTGTTATGTGAAGAAAAGCCTGAAGATATGCTGTGTCAAGGAAAAGGAAGAAGCGTGCTCAGATGAGGAAAGAAGCAGAAGGTGGGAAAAGAACCAAATGCATTGCAAGATGAGGAGGAACAGGTGCAATCTTCTTTTCAAGGTGAGAAGAGTATTTACAGGATACTCACAGGTCTTATGTAACCGCAGAATTAATCAGTTTTTGCCAAAAACGCCTTGTGATTTTTTAGTTCCGTTTGATTTCTGCTCTGACACTAACACTGTAAGGTTGGTTTTCACTGATTTCATGATAAGCTTAGAGCAGAACCTCATGTTGAAGTACTTGAAGTTCCACATGGCTCTGCTGTGGCGGGACACCCACCCAAATGTGGTGGTACAAGCAAACATCTGCTAGAAAGAAGTCTAGAGAGAAACTGAAGAACAGGGAAAGAGCAAAAAAAGGAACTAAATTCAACCAAATTGTTGATGACTAATCCAAAAATAGGAGGAGAAAATATCMTATAAAAGCCAGTCATGAGGGAAGCTGGGAAGTGGTAAGTGTGGTCTGAATGCTRGTGTACATTATTCCATTTGGGAACCCTGCCATCACATCCCAGGTATTATACAGGTACTTCCCATTACGGCTGGGTGCATGTGAAATACTAATTTTCTGTCAGAAGAAGAATACTCTGCCTCCMTCTCCCCAAACCACACAGAAGATCCTGTGCTCCTGCCAGGCATCATCCTAAACACACAGAAAATCTTACCTGACATGTTAGATTAATAAGGCATTTAGCCAGTGTTATGGAAGTCTTCACTGCTTGAACGTCATGTCTTATCACAGTTCTGCAACAATTTTCTTGACACTTTGAACTTTCCAGAGGTCTTTTTGAGGGAGAAGGAGGCTGAAAGTAAAGTATTACAGTGCTGTTAATGAACCTGTTAGCAACCACACTTGTTCTGTACATCTTCTGGAAAACAATATCTARATAATTCTGTTTGCTTTTGGCATTTTGCCTTTCAAAGTAGTTTAGCAGGTGGATGCATAGAAAAGTTGACTATAGCAGCGTCAAAAATAACTGAAAAATTATACAGTGTATGTTTAACCAGTAGAATTGATTAACTAAGGAAAATACAGGAAGAGGTTTGGTGTGATTAAGYGGGATTAGACATGCACGTGTATCATGAGATACAACCTATCAACATTTGTATGGAAAGAATAATATCCTGTGTTACATTACCTGAAATACATATTCACATCCATATGTAGATTATACAAGATATCAATGCACATATTAGAAACAATTAGGAGCCAAAAGAACAATGGCTAGCCCAGAGGTCACTGAAGGTTGTTGGAAAGAAAATTCCCCTCTGGGAAGTTTATTCCACAATATATCTTCTAATCTACTCTTTAGGAGCTCACAGCAGCCACAGTTGTATACTGGATAGCTGCTGATGGCCCTCCAGTACTATCCTGAAACATGACTCCTATGTTCTGATGTTCTTCCCATCAGTCCCTGTCCTGCTGTCTCCTACCATGAAACACAAATTACCCATAAAAATGATAATTCTCTTATTAGTTTTAAAGGTCAAATCAAATGATGTGGAAAATATGTGGTGGTGTGACATATAATTTGCATAATTGCCACAAAAACACTGCACTAAAGCTGTGTGAAAAAATAATAAATAAAATAAATCAAGCTCCACTCTGAGGAAAAGAGAATCAGCGAGATTTGTGGTGAGACTAAATGGGGGCTGCATCACCAACATACAAATACCTGCARCCCAAAAATCCCCATCACATTCAGGTCTAAATTTACTCACCTCTTCTCCTTATCCCTTTCCCCCGTATATACATACACACACTCTGAAAAGGGGAAAATCAGATCTTTCCCACCAGTCCTGGATTTTAAACTGATTTGTTTCTAGGTGTGGAATGACATTTCCAAAGTCTTTATATAGCACACTGCACTTGAGTGAGGGGAGGACACAAAGGTGACATTTCCAGTCCTGCCTGATGTCCCAGATGGGGCTACACATGGGAAATAATGAGGTGTGAGCAGAGTCAATGCTGGGGCTCTTTGCAGAATTTGCTTTTCCCTTACCCAGGCTCCCAAATCAAGCAGGTAAAGGACTCAGCACTGCCCTTCTCTTCCAAGGCTTGCCATAGTTTCTGGATCCTGCTTCTCCTCACATGGAG
The DNA here is from genome assembly GCA_003546035.1 of Mixornis gularis. Lineage (NCBI taxonomy): Eukaryota > Metazoa > Chordata > Aves > Passeriformes > Timaliidae > Mixornis > Mixornis gularis. The sequence continues at coordinate 16,249 of QVAJ01000048.1, forward strand.
AATTCATGTGGGAATAAGCAGAATGCTTGGGGTGCAAGACCTCAGATCCCACTGGACCTCACAAAAGCCAAAGCAGCAGGCAATGTGCATCTATAGGAATGAATGGAACTCAGCTTGTAGCTTAATTAATGACTTCCTAAAAGTGCTCACTCACAGGAAACAGACCCTGGATCAATATAGTCTGAATCCATTGAAGAAAAAACCATCCCCCAAACACCACACTTCAAACAAAACTTGAGCTGTTTAAAAGCCAGCTTTGGATTTCTTCAAATGCCCTGATGCTGCTTGAACTGACTAACATGGTGGCTGGGCTTGGGTTATGATTTTAGAGTTATTTTAAGGAGGAATTGGACAACTCAAAAAATTGGCAATAAGCTCAACATCTGCCCATTTTTCTCAAATCTTAGGGTGCATCCCTCTCCTCTTTAATGACACCAGTCATTAAATCAGCTTTCTGCTTGGTGCATCTGGCAGCCAACACAATGATATTTATTTCTGAGATGAAGACAGCAAGTTATCCCTCTTTGTGTCAATGAACCATTAACCCCAACTACACCCTTGGTTAGTCTGATTTGGTATAATATACTTTATAAATAATATACTTTATTAGTATATATTCTTGTGTTCTTATATCTGAATTTATGTGTACTGTGTTAACTGTAGATACATCTATTCCCCTTCTTTTCAAAAATTAGCTATTACAAAGACAGTCTTACTCTCCTTTGATTAATTAAGGTTGATCTTACCTTACAATAATTAAGCTGACAATAGGTGTCTACACATTAGAAAAATGGAGTGTGGTGTTGAAGAAAAGGTGGGTTTATTACATTATGTCTACMTCTTGGATTTATAGCTCGGTTCATTTCATATCATATATATTTATCATCTATGTTCCTAATAGAACTTTTTAATCAGCAGAAGTAGAGATCACTTATTCATTTGACATATTACAAATTAATAAAAATGCAATGAATGAGCACCAGAAACTTTGCTGCTTCTGAAGTGCAAAGCTCTGTTATGAAATAGAAGAGCTAAAATTCTTTTAGCTATCAACGGGTATTCATCTAATTCACTGCATATATTAAAGGAATCCCCACAAGGTAACTATTCAAGGTCAAGTTATTTTACATTTCCATAATATCAAAAAGAGGAAAAAAAGGTAATACAATGACACACTGAAAGAGGGCATTGGGTAATTAGATATGGAACATTTGTGATCCGGGCATTCAGAAAGCTTTAAATTAATTTTAGAAGTGAGCAATACTGCTCTTTTTTCTTTTTCTTTTTTTTTTTTTCCAGATCAGATTAACAGCAGCCTCAAAATATGGCTGAGCTGAATTATACAAGTGTCATCATAAAATCATTCAGCATAGGTGGAAAAAATTCAGGCAAAACTGATCAATCACTACAAAATCCTTACAGTTCTGAAACATTACCAGAAATTCAGAGATATAGCAGTGGAGTGAATTCCCTTTCTTTCCTACACCTTCAAAACATTACATATATACTGATGTGTATTAAAACTGTTAAAGCTTAGCAAATAAACAGCCAAGTACTGCATAGTCAAACGCCTAATTTTTACTTCTTCATCCCACCTCAACCCCAGGGTTTTGTTTTTCCTGGCTGTGTGCTCTACCTTGTCTCTGACAGCAGACTAGAATGGTGAGAGCCACCACCCTTGTCACTACAATTCCCAGCACAGCCAGACCTGCAGATGTTGCAGTAATAATAATAAACCACAGTCTGAAGGGACACCTCAAGCAAGGGAAATATTCTTTGGCACAATGCAGTTGGATCTCAAGTGATACCTGAGCAAACTTTCCTGCACTGACCATGAACACCCCCTGATGCCTTTTTGGACAGCCCATGCTGGGAATGAGGAACTCAGCACTTCTCCCAGCTCATGCATTTCCCTGCTTTGCTGGGCTGACACTACTCAGGGTGCTTGTGTTRTCCTGAAACTATCCTACTAGACCAGCTATTATTTAGCAAGTATTAGATTTAAGCATGTTCATTTTCTTCAATTTGAGAAGAATAATAGTTATAATTACTTTCTCTCAACAGTAGTCTTCTCAGACACTTACAGACTTCTACCCCCAGATAGTGGGTTTAAATCTGTGTTAATGCTGGAAGGGCACACAGCAACTTTAGTATGAGTCTTGACCACCACCTGCTTCATTAATTGTGGTAATTATTGCATCTGATGCAGTTCCAGCCCAGCCAAGGAATGGGAGATGTGGGCAACAGGTTTTCCCTATGGTAGGTCCTGGGGGACAGAGCTGCATCCAAGAGCTGCCAAGACTGACCTGGTCACCCTACAGTCAGTTTTGGGTAAGTGTCACACTATTAAGAAACTGTTCCTGGGTTCCATAACCTGATTTCTGCCACTGTTACTGGATGACAAAAATCAGTAGAAGGCATGTGATAAGGTAAAACATTGGCCTTTGATTTGTATGGTGATAATGAATGAAGAGTCACTTATTTTTTATTCACATCGACTACTTTTCTTCTCTGGTACATGCTGTTCATTATCCTGGACTGTTGGGCTTCAGGGGCAGACATTGTCTCTGTGTGCTGTGCAAAACAACACAGCTCTAATCCCTGCTGAGGATTATTAAATACTACTACAGCAAAAATAAAAACAACGTGCGCTTCTGGACCACAGAAGGAGAGAATGAAAACTGCAAGGTCCAACTTGAGATTTGGGAATGTAACATGATATGGGTGCAGAGCATCACAGCAGTAAATTCCTGAGGGGTCTAGCTGGGAGTACTCATTCACAGCCCTGCAGTGCAGGTACCTGCACCAGCTCACCTGAATGCCACACAATTTTCATGGTTATTGTCACTTTCTTCCTTGTATTTTTGAGACAAATCGTGTGGGAAAGTATAAACTGGATAGAGAAGACATTTAAAATGAGAAAAAGTTGTGGCTTAAGACAGTTGGAAATAGTTACATTTCCACCAAATCTCGAGATCAGGCAAGATCTAGTTTTCATTTGTAGCTTGGTTCAGAATGGGAACCCATGAACACTGTAATCTGTCTATCATATAATAGCTCCAGACTGGATTTAGATGAGAGAAAGAGACATTTCTTAGAAAAGTCAGATGAGAAAACAAACTGAAAAGACAGCAGACCTATGCTGCAAAATGGAAAGATTACGTGCACACCAGCTTATACATCATTACTGACTGTTGTCCTCAGATCAGAATAAGATTTTACCTGAAAGGCTAATATCAAGCCAAGAGAAAGAAAAAAGTAAAAAGTTGTAGACCTTAACAACAATTTGCTGAAATGTTAAGAATCAGTTTTCCACAGTGAACTAACCACCATTGGCTGATCACAACATTGGTGTTTTCTCAGTAAGAGTAGAAAACACAGTAGTGATATAAACCTGCCAATTTCATCCTATGTAAAATTATTAGGAGTGTAATATGGATGCATAATCTGTCTTTCTTAAGGCAATAATTCAAAGTTGTTTTCTCCATTGCTGTACATCTTGCTTTATGCATTAAAGAAGCTACCAAGAGAGGAACCTTGTTATCTTCCTCCGAGGCTGATGGGCCAGGGGAACTGCAGTTCTTCCTGCCCCTCTGGAAGTTCAGTTGTTCCCAGCAAACTAAATCATGATCTCTTCCCACTGAAACCCTCTTTCCTGCATGATTGTAGGCAACCAATTAGTTTCCAACATGATGAACTCTTGGGTTCATCTGCCATAAGCTCTCATGGTGGGAATGGTTGGGATATCTGGAGTAATGGCCTGCTATATCCATAGGGTAACTCTTCTTACTCTGAGACAGTGGGATTAAGGAGGTTACTGGGACTTGAGGTTGTGACAGGCACCTTTGGTTCTAGATTTGATTTGAATGAGTGAAAAAGATTTTTTTATGAGAAATGTAAAATGAGAGAACACACTGAAAACATGGAAGATAAACCCAGCTGCTGTTGCCTGACTATTGAAATGTCCTAAACAAACATTTCCATGTGAGCATATTGAATTTAGAAGAGCCTGTAGAAGGTCTGTATAGGAATGAATGGACTCTCCTGAAAAGCAGCAACCAAATGCTCCCAAATGCAAATTGCCTCCTCAGCCACCCTCCTCCCTGCTGACAGTCAGTATCATCATTTGGAGGCTGTGGGTGTAATAGTGATGTTACTTGAAATGGTTTCAATGGCACGACATCAGTGATTTGTCTACCTAAGGCTGGTCTTGACAGTAGCTGCTGAGACACCAGAGCCAGGCCAAGAAAAACATAATTATGGATTATTCTGACAGCCAGTCTGTCAGAAAATTATTGCCTAACCTACAGCTACTCATGGCCTGTTCCCAAAAATGAGTAAGGCTTGAAACAGATCATAACCAAATGTATTCCAGTGCAAGAAGAGCCAATTTACTGACCCCTCACCCCCTGCAGAAGACACATGATGCAACATTACTTATACTTGATCAGACTGACAGCAGGGAGGAGGAGCTTCAGATCTGGCATAAACTGCAGCTCATCTCAGAGGTTTCAGCTGCTTGTCTAGAAGATGTCAAGGTAATGAGTCCTGAAGTGAGCCCTGTGAGGTGTTTATCTCCTGACAGCAATGTTCTATTTTCCTGAGTGACTAGACCTTTTGGTGGCTTGGAAACATTATTATTTTTTCTTTCTATTCAAAAGGGAACCAAGCAACAAGATCACAAGCTAAGCCAGTGAATGGAATGGAGCCCTGTGAAGTACTTTCACAGCCATAGTTCAAGAGCTGCTCTGTAGATTTTTGAAAGAGGTTTGGAAGCGTTTCCCTCAAATAAGCTCTGTGTGAACCAAGATACAAATGAATAGAGAATGCAGAACAAATGACATCATGCTGATTTGGTGGGGTTTCATCACATACTCACTAGGGTTAACATGGAAGACTGTTCTGAGCCTTCTGTCACTATGTTTTACAAGCAAGCTGCAGCAGGACTTCTGTCAGCAGAAGTTAAGTGTACCAATTGAGGGCAGTATATCATCTGCACAAGAACTTGCTTCGAAATGGAGTGTGTGTTTGTTCAGTAACATTTTTTTTCAGCCAACTAACTTTTCTTCCTCATCAGAATTTTTTTTCCAGCAGATTTTTCCAGCCTGTTACAGAATGGATGTTATGACACACGAAAAAAAAAATGCAGTCTGTTCTTGTCTGTACAAAACAGAATATTGTTCTCTGGCTTAGCCTTTCAGTGATCACCAAACAGTTCAGCAAATTATTGCTGCAGGAGGTCTGAAGCAATTTATGCAATATATATTTTTTTTTGTGGCGAAGACCTACTGTTATTTCTCAGCAGCCACAATAGAAAAATATCTATTGAATACCTTATTGCTTTTTAGCATTCATAGAGTTTGTGATAAACATGTTGGGAGTTGTCAAATGCAGTAGCCAGATAGAGGCAAGGCTGCTGCACTCCATGTTCCCAGGTTCCATGAATAGTGAGGCTGAGTGTCTATCCCTAATGGTTGCCCATTGTCCTGGGTTGTAGTATAGAATATGCAAAAGTATTCTATCCCCATCTTCACGAACGGTTGAATCCAATTGTTGGAGCAGTGTTTCCCAGACCCCCTCCCCCTGGACTATCTTCTGTTAATGGCCCATCAGATGCCTTGCTGTATCACTTACAGATAACTGCCTCTGGGAGTGATCTCTCACTAATGGGCCATCAAAGACTCTCCTGTATGACTCACCATCCCATTGTGAGATGCTCCGCCCAGGGGGGAGGAGCCAGGCATTCTCACCTGGATATAATCTGGGATTTGGGCAGCCCTGAGCCACTGGATTTCCCAGACGACCGGAGCTACCAGACCTTTCTACAGGATCACTGCTTCAGGAAGACCACTTCATCTGGACTGCTTCCATCACCCTGCCCAGGTTGTATTCTGACTCTGTCAGTGGTCGTTCGTATTATTTGATTTATTTTTATTCTACTTTTTTTTTTTTTTCTTCTTGTTAAATTATATTTTCTGATTTGGAGCCTCTCACTTGGTTTGTTTTCAAACCACTACACCCATAAAACACAGTTATATGACCAATAGATGTGTAGACACAGGGCCAGCTATACAGCTCACTGCAGACAGAAACACCAAGCACTCGCACAAACAGCAACAGCTTCCTCTTGTTCTCCTCTCTGGTTGAACAGGATAAAAATCTGTTGAGGGAAAATACACACACACACATACATATTAACACATGTATCTACACACTAAGTAACTGGTCTCAGACAGTCTATCCACCAGCCTGCCCCCAATCCTTGTTCTCCCCAGTGGCAGCACCTCTGCAGCACCCCCCCGCCACTGCAGCTGCTGGCCCACAAACACTCTTCCATGCACATTAGATATTCCTCCAGTGACTGGCCTCAGGCACTCAGCCTATCCAGTATCTTGTCCTGAATCCTTTCACCTCTGTTTGCTTCACAACGAGACACTCACGAGCAAATAGATCCCCTTAAACTGACCCCCACTCCTGCTTATGGATTAGATCCCCCTAAACTGACCCCCACTCCTGCTTATGGATGTTATGGTTTCCCTATCATGGGCTTCTGGGACCCACCCAGAGCCAACCTGCAGTCTCCCTGGTGTCTGGCCCAGACTCAGTTGCCTTGATACCCAGCTCACAGGCCTCCTATACTATTCCCTAATCCAGTTTTACACTCACTAGCAATGGTACACAGATGCAAACATAGTTGCTCCTTCTGCTGCCATTGCAGGCACACGAGCCCCTGTTCTGTGGTCCAACTCCACTTGCTGGCCATGAGACCCCTTGGCACACACAGATGCACTCAGAACAGAGCCCCTCACCCAGCAAGACCTGTAGAAATTGAGATAACTGAGAATACAGGACAAACTGCAGTGATCAATAGACCAGTAACTTCTGCCCCCTATTTCTCCTTTCTGTTCCTTTCCAAAGCACCTTGAGCCCTCTCTCCTTTCCTTTGTCTCCTCCCTTAAGTCAATAATCTCCACARCAGATTCAAGACTAACTAGCCAGCACTCCATTTTTTCCTGTAGAACGAGGCATTCCTCAGAGGCAGAGTGAATTAAGAACTTATATTGTACTGCAGAAGCACAAATAGATGTAGAGCTCAGTAATACATTTGCTATGCAACCAATTTAATCTACAAGTTAATACAAAATGTTTCTGGTTCTGCATTCTGATTTTGCTGCTACATGCTAGTGCTTTCTGGCTGCAAACTCTATAAAGAACTACAAAGATATGTGAAATCAGTATCTTCCTATACTTTCTGTATGATATTTTAAAAAAAGAAACAATTATTTTGCCACACTCCAACTTATCCTTAAGGTGTAGAACACATCTATTTCTGCATATATGAAAACAAAAGTACACACAAATACAACTGAAACTCAAAGATCTTTGGATCATTTGAACCTGACAACTAGGTGCTAAAGCTGAGGTATTACCAACATGCTAGTTTTGGGACTGATTGCACAGAAAAGGTTAATTTCAAACCCAGACCCTGTAGTTTCCATGCAGATCTGATTTGTCCCAACCACTTTCTGATGATTTACTGTAAATGAACAACCTGGTGTAAAAATGGCTGACTCAAGATGGGAGGCAACAGCTCAACAGCTGAAACACGACAAAGCAACAACCTGACTGCTTAAATGGCCTGAGAGCTTGCTATTGATAAGGCAACAAAATCAACAGGGCAGTTTGATATGGAGCCTCTAACCCTGATTAATGGGACCAGAAACTCTCTGATAACCCCTAAAGGGGATCTTGCTGTCTGCAGCATTGAAGTGATGGAAAGTTTCTGAAAAGCTCAAAAGGAAGGGGAAAAAAAACCTCCAACAAAACAAAAACCACCCTAACAACCTAGAAATCCATGTACTTCCTAGCCTTGGGGCAGAAAGAGACTGTCTTTTTTAAAAGGGCCAAGTGTCCTGCACAGACCAGACAGTCTCACCCTGTGGGTCATCACAGCACAGGAATTAACAGAGCAGATATGTACTTGCTTATTTCTGTGGGCTTTTAGAAGGTACATGTCAGCCTGCACACATCTTCATTTCTGGGGATTTCTSAGTCAGTCCTCCTCTAACTCTGTCAGTTGGGATCTGGATACTGTTTTGAAAATAATCTCCCAATTGTTCTTATATCTTTTAATTCACCTCCCCAACAGAGGATTTTCTCAAAGTGCACAAAATGAATCCCTTTGGGATGTACTGGACTGGAAGATGATGCCTGAGAAAATGTCTGATACACTCCAGGTAACAGCAGTGGACAGTTCAGAGTTGTGCTACCACCAGAAAAAAAACAATATTCAACTCCAGTGCAACACATCCTTTGAGAGCGAGAGAACAACCTCAGCACCAGCTGTTTCACACTGCACAAACCTAGCCCAGCTTGGATCCCTCACTGCTTTTTGTGAATTTAGTACATAGAACACAAAAGCAAACATCAAGGAAGCAGATAATATCTAGTGTGGTTTAGACAGGGCTGCCTAAACTAGAAGTGACATTTAGGACAGAGAAGGAAACACAGCATTTTTGAAAAAGAACAGTCTGCAAAATTAAGATGACATAGGTTCATGAAGAACCTGAAAACCTTCTGCTCCTGAAAGCTAACAAAAAAAGTCAAAGCTACCCTGCAACATAAACTAAACACCTCTCAGAGTTTCTCAACAGAGCTGTATGAAAAGTGACCTCCCATCAGCTGCTCTTCTCCAGAATCACAGGGAGATGTCAGGTGCACCAGGCCGTGTCCTGGTGAAGGTTGGGGTGGTGACCCATGGGAGCCCATCCCCTGAGAGCCAGTCCATGACACACCTTTGAGGAGGACACAGAGCTTGTGGGGAAGAGCAGCTCCAAAACAGAGAAAAGCAACTGCAAGAAGTGACAATGAAAGGAAGAGGTAAGAGTTCAGACCTTCTGTGGTGTGTAATAGTGTTGACACAGGAAGGTGACACGAGTAAAGATGGAAACCAAAATAACATTTTAAAAGGTCTGATCAGGTACTGTCGACAGTGAAGTAAATCAGTGGAGATTCACCCTGCTTGAAAGTGCGGTCACAGACCCTAAAGTTGGCATTAAAACTCTATAAGCATAATTCTGATATTTCTGCCTAGCCAATGTCTGGGAGCACAGGTGAGACAGGGGCAGCAGATACACCAAATACCAAAGGGGAAACTGGAAAGGTGGTAGAAAGGCAGGGTTAGGAATGGCAGCGTACTGCAAACCAAGCTGCAAACACCTTTTCCTTCTCCTGGTAGGAAAGGAACTTTCTCTGGCTGCAGTGGAACAGCCAGCTGTTCTCCAATGTGAGACAAAGATTTACCATCTAGCACACAGAGTAGGCTCAGTATTATTCAGCCTGGCTGTGATGCAGTTCTGGCTGTAATTCGGGCATCTGTTGAAATGCTCTTTCGCATTATAACATGCAGTTCAAATGCTCTACCCTTGGACAGTTTGTGATTGTGATGAACTTGGCACTCGGTATGGACACCAAGAGTCATGGAAAACCATGGAAATGACTGGGCTGTTCTTCACAACTACAGAGCACCAGTATTCTAAGAGCTCAGGGGATTAAGTGTTAAAGTTTTGGTTCAGTCTGTTGTAAAGAAAACAGATGCATATTTATATTCAGCTGAACATCTCCAAAGTTTGAGATGGCTTAGTGCGATTATAATTTGCACCCGTATCATCTTTGAAGACAAGAGATGAATCATCTACAAAATTAGCTGCAGATGGATGCTCAGGTCTTGGGAGGCTTGAAAGATTCCAGGCTCTTTGGAAAGGTTTCAGTTTGTATCCACAGCCMGTTCAAAATGAAAGATGAACCAAACCAGCTAATACACACTGCAATAGACTGTGAGGATCTCTTTTGTCTGTCCCCTGGAGGAAACTTCTGGCTTAATAAAAGGCTGCTAAAAAGAAAAATAGTATTTCTTTTCATATATTTTACCCACATTGTAAAAATCTCTTTATTGTTTTCCTGTACTGCTGTTGTGTGCCTGCCATAATTGAACAGCCTAATGCAAAAAGAAATATTATACAATCTGAACACAAACATAATGGGTATTGAAAAAAATCCCTGGAAACAGGCAGAAGCTAAACAAACAAACACAGAAATTATCTTGCTGAGACACAGCATTTCTATTAAAGAAGGCAAAGAGATGAAAAGCCTTTGTGTTTGAAAGCAAGACATTTCTCTGTATACTCATATATATATATTTTCAATTCTAGCTAGTCGCACTTTTGTTACAAAAACTTTTGTCATTTTGGAGCATGGACATCTACCTCTGCTGTGCCCTGAAAAAGATACTTTTGCTACTCAAACCTGTCACAAATAAAGGTTTCTTCTTCTCTTTGGAGAAGAAGAAATGRAACAAACCAGACTGGGTGTTGAGGTTTCTGCTGACCAACATGATCATTCAAACATGATCTTGCAAGAAATATTTTAATATTTTTTAGGTTAATATTTTGGGTTGCACAAAGAAATTAAGCCTACATGGTACAGTGCTTAGAGGAAGGAATAACCACGGGGTTTGAGATGTAGAGCCATCAGAAGGAAATAGACAGAACCTCATGTGTTTGTAGTTTTGGTAGCATTGTTTTGTTTTAAAATCTGTTCCTATCAAACAATATTAAGAAAGCTTTATGTCTCGTTGCCTTCCCTTTTAGTTATTTAGACAGAACAACAAATTAAGTGGTTTTGACAACAGTTTGGAGGACAAGCTGACGAGGAATGAGCTATAAATCATGCAGGGATTTAATTAAAAAAACAGATGTTGAAAAACCGAGAAAAGYGATCACTGATTGGAATTTTCCAAACTATTAAAGGATGGCAAAGATAAAAATGTAATTAGCATACAAACCTATATCTTCCAACAATTTAGACAGGAACAATGGCATTAAATCTGGAATTTTTYAAGTTCTACTAAAATATCTCCACCTGTTGTTGTAACCCCAGCCTCTGGCAAACAATATTAATACCTTTTATTCTCACCACATCTGTGAGGGTGACTGTCAGCTTTCTATTGTTCCTGCTAAATATTTTATGTATTTCTTCTATATAATAATATAAAAATATATACATATACATATACATGAAATGCATATATATATACACATACACACACAGATATATAGATACACACACATACATACATACTTTTATGAAATATATACATTTTTTTCTCTCCACCCCGCAGGCCACAGCAGACATGTACTTTGCTGGCTTTACAAGCATGACATCCCTCAATGATAACTTGGAATGAAAGAGATTAAATAGTGTGTGAGTGTAATATCAGTTCTAAACATGTCAGGGCTCTAGGCACTTAGCTGTATGAATCTTTTGGAATATTCRAATATGCCCTTTTCAAAAAATACTGGAGAGTAATGCTAATTAAAACCATTTTTCTTTGGGCAATATAACATTCTRCCAATTCTTAATTGTCACACACATTTCTCACAATGGTCCACTTGACACAGCACAAGTTTTGTCAGTGAAAGATTCTCCTTATCTCCATTTTCCAGCATTTCTTCTGTTATTTGGGGATCCTTTAGCTGATATTGTGAAATTTATTTCTGGAATGAGAGATGGCAGATAGTATGGAAATTAATTAATCGAGCCTCATGGATGTCTAACAACATATGCACATCTTAACTACTTCTCTACATAAAAAGGACTTTTCCAACTATGGTTGGGCTACAGKGTGCAGTGCAGGTGACGTGGAAACAAGCTCTCTTGCTGGATCAACTAATAAGAACTGAAAATTACACTAACATGTCTTCTGCTAAACTGGAAAGTTCATTCATACCAGTCCCATTTATTTAAATTCCTAAAACATGCAAAAGGTCCTGCAATAATATGCCTGCCCCCAAGAAAGCTGGAAAAGAGTGAATGCATATTCAAGAGAACTATTCAAGCAAGAGTAGATAAAGCTAATAAACAGTCAACACAAGGAGAGTTGTGCTGGAATGCTAATGCCAGTTTGGGGGAATCACCTTTTCAATAGTACCAGCATGAGTACCTGTGTTCATGCATTTCTCAKCAGTTGAATGGGAATTAGAGTAATCCTGAATCCTGCCGTGACACCACAGGGCAGAAGTTCTCATGCCTCTTTGGGAAACTCCACACCAGGGAGTGTCCTTCCCCTTTCTCAAAAGCACAGTTCTCATTCCTATCAGGASCACCCTTGATTTTCTCCTACATAGGATGGCCACTACCTGAGAGAACTACTAACATAAATAAATACTTACTAAAACTCCACAACCTGCATCTGAGGACTCTGGCCCATGCAGCAGTCCTTCTAGAGGAAAATTTTATGGTCCAAGTAAGAAAAGAAATAAAGAAATGTCTCAAAGCCTTGCTGATGGTTTTACAAATAAATAGCTCCAATATAAGATGTCTAATTCTGATCAACATGCTGATAAATAGCAGCTGCCATGAAACCACCTCACAACAGTCCCTTAAAGTAAGGGACACATTTTGTGCTTAGTCAGGCTTCTGTTTGGCACTGAATTTCTCTAAGTCTGTGCACTCTTAATACATCCAAATGCAAGTGGTATCCTTCCTGCCTTATGAAAATCAATAGCTAAGTGTATTATACTGTCTATCAGACAATAATTGGTGCWGCCTTCTGGAAGCACAGTGCTGACTATTAGGGAAAGCAATAGAGCTCCAGCCCAGCAAGTCACATACAATGGGTTTGTGCTTGATTAGTGTCTACTCCAAATCCACGTCCAAGGTGATTGCAGATTGAGATCCAAAGATTAGGAATGCAAATTTTGGAAATGCTGGTCAGAGGACTGGAACAGCAAAGACTTATTAGCTGTAGCCTCCACTCATTTTGGGGCTGTTTTGCATTTTTTTCTGGCAGGGGTTAATTCAGATTGTTCCCTTCCTTTGCAGAATATAGGAGTTTCAGGGATGTTTTTAGAGATGAAATCTGTACAGCACTGTACCCAGGGTAAAAAACCAGCACTCAAGACTGATCTAGTGCAAAAGCATAAGCAACATAGTGTCATTGCAGCCTCAGAGAATGGAGGGAGGGGACAGAGTTTACCTTAACCTGGGTGTTATAAATGTGGTGAGCCGAATCAGAATTAAAAAAAGGCAAAATTTATTTTCTAGTTAATGCGAATTGAAATAYAGAAAASAAACAAAAACACAACAAACAAACAGCCAAATTGCAATGAAACAGCCAAAAATCCAAGCCACAACAAAGACAAAATTCGAKTGAATTGGGTAGCGAACACTAGACTGGCCCGCGYCRTGTCTCTCTGTCATTCGCTCCGCCGTCCTGCCTTTAGAGTCCAGTTTTTATAATTTCTGTTCTCCTCCAGGCGAGGTTTTTCTTTGTCTGCGGCAGGATTATAACATTCATGAGTCCTTCCTTTGAGATTTAATTTTTTTCTGAGTAGAATCTGAATGGGGTCCAGGGATTAGCTTTAAAACATTTTCAATTGCAGAGTGGGGTTGGGGTCCCTTCGCCAGACGGCCCAATGTTTATYTGGGGAATCGAGGCTCTCCGGGRGTGATGAYCYRACTGTCTGTGGCTGATGGTTTGGTTGTCTGGGGCTTATGGCTCAGCTAGCTTTGAGCTGATGGTTCCTTTGTCCAAAGCTTATGGCTCAGCTAGCTTTGGCATCAGGGGCCCAGTTGTGGTCCTGCTTTCATTTGTAGATGGGGAAGACATTCCTCAGTCCCTTTTTCCTCTGGTGACTCTGTCAGCATATTTCTGCTACCTGTAAATCTTTAATTTCTCATGCCCAGATTAATATACAGTGCCTATTTACAACATGGGTAAGCTGAAAATAATACGGTGAGTGAACAGCAAGGGATGGTGTGCAAAGCACACTTAAAAGGAGAAGGAAGAATGGGAAGATGTCACAGAACTGGTGATTCTATTCAGGCTCTCCCAATTTATTTGCTATCATGGTAACCAAGGGTTTATCTTGCTCTTGCCATTTCCACTTCATTCAGGTCATCCAAAGGCTGTTGCAGGGCCATGTTGGCACAGGAGAACAAGGAATGTTTCCAATGTTGCTATACAGACACAGGTATGAGCATGTATGACAACTTCCCTTTAACATGGAAACCTTTAGATGTCTGTAGGAAATGTTCAAGTATGTGTCAAGATTTGGAACAGCTGGGATCAGGTGTCCTTTAAGACTGTTTTGTCTAAGTCCAAGCAATCATGAAGAAGCAGCCAGTAGATTATTCCAGTCAGAAACCCACTGCTCTCTTTGGCCAGCTGTGGAACATCACACCAATTGAAAACAGTCAGAACCAGACAAACGGATCCTTGAGGACAGAAGCAGGTCCACTGGCAGAAGGAATGAAGGTTGATGAATTAATGAAGGATAGATGGAGGGATTATTGTTCACAAAAACTATCCAGGAAATTTCCCCTCTTCCTGACCACCCATAGCTTGCTCACTGCTCTCCACAAAACGAGGTGTTTTCTCCTTCCCTCTGCAGAAGCAGATAATGTGGTGGAGCAAGTGTCAGGAATAACAAGCAATACTGCAGGATAATTTGTAAACCCCTACAGAATATATAATCCTTCATGAAAATAATCTCTTTCAGAAATAGTGTAAAAACACCTATTTATTGGTGGGGGGGAGGTCACAGACCATAAGCTTCCTATCAGTCAAAAACCAGTCAGCATGGACAAGCTTTAATTTGCTCTGAGACTTGGGACAAAAAAAGTTACCTTTCATTCAGGGCTCTAACACATCACTTATGCACAGAATATGTTTTTGCTTATGAAGTATTAATGTTAATATGATTTCACTCCACGTAAATAGGATGATAGGTGTATTTCTGTACATGTGCTCTTAAGAACTAGTTTGAGTCTATCCATTGAACAATAAAGTAAATCCTAAACGAGGAGGGAAAAAAATACCAAGAGCTTGAATTTAGGGTCAATTTTTTCAAGCTCCATAAATCTTCAGTGCCTGCCAAGGTGTATGCAAGGCATATCTGTATCTGAGCAGCAAAGATTAAAGTATAAGATCAATAGCTGTAATCAAAATGTGTTTCTTTTTTTTTTTTTCCTCTTTCTCAAATGGTCACTAAGAAGACCTGGAAAAGATTGAGAATATGTCTGCAAAAATCAAACTCCAGAGATACAATCTGTTCAAATAGAGACTGGTTAAATGTGTAACTGTTTGGTAGCAAGCACTGAACATTTTTAGTTCTCTGCAACTTGTGGAAAAAAATAAGAATAACCAAGAAGCTGATACTAGTATTCTGTATGTACAAATACACAAGGACAGCAATACAGATCTTGATCCAGAACTCACTGTAGACACAGGGTTGTAGCGATTTAGGGCAAGAAAGCAAATTTTGCTTCTATGTTTAACCCCAACTGCATCAGGAGTACTGTAAACTTCTGCCAGAAAGGCGTAAAATTTTTGTGCCTTTCAATGGATGATTCCATCCGAGATAGGTGGAATGAGATGGGATTTATCACACACAAAGGGACAAGTCTGCACGTGCAGGTCCATGAGAGTAACACAGCAGTTCCCTGCCTACACTGCCAACCTTTGGAGTGCAACATGCACCTTTGGAAACYTTTGGAGTGCAACACACACCTTTGGAGAGCACCATGGCAGTGCCAGGCTGTAAGCAGCTCAGTGTACTCCACTTGAGCAAAGCTTTCCAAGAGTTCAGGACCTAAACAGGTGCCAAGTTTTTGGGCTCTGATGCGTGAAAAAAGACCCAGTGTCTGTTAAAGTTAAGAACTTGTTAGAGAGTGTCATAAAGAGCTTGATGGAAACAAAGAGACTGGGATGTGACAGCAAAGAACAGAGATAAAGTTTCATTTTGCCAAAAGGATAAGCATTAGCAGATTAATGGCCACATGATGGTCTAAGTACAGTTCTTATCTATAAGATTGAATGATATTTTCTGGTGAACAAGAACCAGTATCTAATAAGGGGGAAGAAGAGTTAATTAAATAATATCTTGAAAATGGACAGGTTGCCTGTGCCATGTCTCAGAATTTTCCAAGTTTGTAGATGTCCTAGGGTGACTATAGTGCCTGTATCCCCAATCGTCTGTTCTGTGTGTGCTCTGTGTTCTGTACCTTTAAGACTGGTTCTGAGAGTGAGCAGGGAAGAAGACGCGCACAGTTTGTTTTGAAAAACAGTTTTTCACTCCCACTCACTTCTTCGCCGTCGT
>QVAJ01000048.1:43425-123643 GCA_003546035.1 Mixornis gularis
TTGACCTAGTGAACAACATTCATGCCTTGTCACACTGTCATGGAAGCATATGTGACAGCAGAACAACTCTGTGCCAGAGTATACATACACACAGTTCTCTGTCCACACTTATCCTGAAGTGTGGAAGAACTGCTGGTCAAATGTGTGTCCATTCTGCCTTACTGAAGCTGCCTACTTGCTCCTGGGGACAGCAGATATAAGGCAGGCAGGTGACAGAGGGTACAGAGTTATCCACAGAGAACCTATGGATCCCTAGAGCAGCATGTGGCAAAACACTCTAAGAACAAAGGGATCAGGTCAAACCAAGTTCTGAAAGCAGGCTGGAAAGCAGCCAAGGAAGACAAGGCAGGACTATGACAAAACTCGGCCTGGACACTTCAGCGGTGTCATTTCTAAGTGGAAACACCTCATCTTAAGCCTGAGGTTCTCATTCCTGCCCCTCCCTTTCTCAAACTCCCTGCTGCTGCTGTGGTGCTGCAGCTCACAGCTCCCTTCCCAAGGCAATGGACACCGCTGTTCTCTCTCCCTGTACCAGGTGGTGATGCAAAGCAGTTCAGCAATTGCCACACAAGAAACTGAGCCAATCCAGTGAGACAGACAGCAGTGAGGCAGAACTCCCAGCCAAAACCTTAGGAGTCCTTGCCTGCAAGTAGGCTGTCCTGGATCCACTGCAGCTGGTGGAGGACCAGCAGCACACCCTGCTGAAGGAGAGGAACCTGTAGGCTGCAAATAAGGGGAAGGAGCAGTTCTTTRTTTGGCAACTGAGGCATCCATTGAAGCCAAGCTAGGGCCTGAGAATTCACCTGAGGCTCTGAAAGGTTTAGGGGTTCAGTCAGAACCAGCTTTGAGGAAAAACAGCCCAGACAGCTGCTGGTGCTACTTGACAGGGTGACCCTAAGAAGGAGCCCAGGTCACCCAGCACTTAGTTGGGAAGAGGCACTGGACCTGGGGATCTGTTGTTGCACCTCACACAGCAACAGCCTTCACAGCCGTTAAATTCCACTGCCAGAAACCCAGCAGCACCATAGTTAACCAGCACAGAGAGGCAGGTAGTGGAAAGGATAATTTATTTCTAGTTATGTGAATTTCCACTGTGCTGTGTAGCCAAACATAAGCTTTGTAGAACAAATGCTACTCTCCAGGAGAGGCAGAGTTTGCAAGGAAAGGATAGGTTCATGTTCCCACCCATTGAAAGAAAGAGTCCATAATAATGACAGGAATTGGAGCTATTTGATAATTTAAATAATTATGCAATTGCCAGACTGCTTTTCTGCAATCTCTGCCAAATACCCATTTTCTGGCTAGAAGAAGCATTAGGCTGAATTTTGTAGGGAGTGCAGAACACAGGGAAGACAGAATATAAAGCACAAAAGAAATTAGCAATTATCAGCATATGAAGCTAAAGAAATTATGTACTCTACCTGTTGTTTTTCAGGGTGTACAAGTGCACAAATTCTGATTGCTCTCTCCTGGAAGCAATGAGCTAAGGGGTTCATCAGCCTTCCTTGCACACCTCTAACATTTGAACACTCAGGTCTTCTTCACATCCACATGCTCTCACACCTCTTTGAGAGCACTAAGATATACAGAGTATGTRTCACCTGCTTTACTACATKTGACTTTGGGGACTTACTGCTCTCRTCAGGCAGAAGCATCAAAACAAKGGAGAGCAACATTTAGYCAGCAGCAATTTCATGGGTAATTGRGCTATTCAGGTAATTTGATTTCTRCTTTTTAATGCTATCAAGTGTTAGSCTATGCTTTAAAGAACCTGTCTGTGGTGTGTCTTTCTGCCACCAAACCTGTGCTCTATCCAAGTACTGAAAAACAGGTTGTTGCTGAAATGTCTTGGCCATCACCATGGAGACTATCACGACCACAGAAGAAACCTGGAAGTAGCAGCTGGAAAAGTTCAATGCCTGACAGTGTTATGTCCCAGCAGCAGTGACTTCTTAACCCACAGTTGGAAACAGCTTCCAGGAGCAGAGCTAGTTCTTACACACTGATTTTAAACYCTGTTACTACTCATGTAGCTGAAGATGACAGAGCCCCTGTTGGTGAAATATATTTCTGTGTTTCTATGGGTTTCTTGTATTGGTTTGCAAAACATTGAACTATTCATTATAAAAACAAGGAGTGTTATATAAGTAAGATTTTTAGGCTCCAGGTATTTCAAATGTTCATTTTTATGTTTACATGCATGCGAAGCTCTTGACTTTTTTCTTAGCAAGAAGGTAGAAGTTGACTTTAACTTGAGAAAGGGGCCAAAGCCAACCTCTAGCTGCCTGCTCTAATTGTTGTGCAGAGAATCAGTGTGTATTTAACTAGCAATAAAAAAATCCTGGCCAAAACTTCTGTTTTCTGTAATGACTGTGACAGCAGATAGATGAAGAAACTCAGTTTTAACCCTTGACTCAAAAGCTTATTATGAGTTCTAGGGGAGAGAAGGATTCAGCTTGATTGTCTTTGATTATGGTCTTATCATGGTCCAGCACAACCTGATCTTCTAAGGAACATTTTTCCTACATTTACAGAGGTGAGCATTTCCAGAAGGGATTTTATCCTAGAGTAGGGTGGAGGGCATCATTCTCTAGAGTGTTTACCTCTCTGTGTGAATCAGTTTAAACTAGCTCCTGGCTCTGGGGTTGCTAAAATGAAGTAAAATGACTCTCTCACCATGTTTTCATATTCCTCATATAGACCATACTTTGCTGGAAAATTAACAGCTACAATCACATGATGTGGTGAGACAACCTCAGATCATTGAACTGTTAAATATCTCAGTCCTAAAATAAACTTTAAGGGAAATTTATTATGGGCGAACAGATTAAGAGAATTTCAAACAAACACTGATATATTGAATCTTGTAAGTATAAATTTAAAATAATGCAAATCATCCTTGTAAAGTGCTTGGGGGGTTTTGGTTGGTTTGTTTTTTGTTTGGTTGGTTTGGGTTTTATATTGTTGTTGGTCGGTTGGTTTGGGATTTTTATGGTTCATCCAATCCTCTGTAAGCTGCTTAAAATTTCTACTAATTTAAGGTGCACACAAGCTCCAGTTGATTATCATTATTGCTCTTCATTTAAAGGAAATATTACACAAAGTGAGAATATTTTCAGCGTAACTAAAAAAAATTTGGGGTAGCAACACTGCCCAGCAAAGAGTTTACAGCAAATCCTTTGGGAAAGGAAAAGAAAATCATTTAACACCACTAAAGGCATTGGACAGATGAAGCCTGCACACATTCCAGGGACAGATGTTCCCTGTTCTACAGAGTATCCTAGGAGGCTGTTGTTAGCTAAGGAGAGCAGGCATCATTTTTACTGTTTCAGGAGAAGGCAATGAATACTTTACATGTAGGCACTTTGGAAACGTGCCTGAGTGACACACAAGAAGACCAACTCAAGTCCCAGCAGAAAGGGAAAATTAAATGTGAACAGATGGGCTAATTCAGCATTTTCAAGCAGTGAAATTCAAACGTGAAAGAAACCTAGCCAGCTACAGATGAAAAGGCCTGTCTCTGTTCAATCTTCAAGCTATAATAGCAGACTCTTGATTTTTTTTTTCCCCCTCCATCAAATTAGTTTTCTTGAGGAAGCTGGCGTTTCAGTGGGCTTGAAGTAGTCAAATAACCTTCCCACTCCTGGGGATTCTGTTTCAAATCAAAATTCAAGGTACCACTCACTAGACTTGTTGCTCTCAGTCTGTTCAAGAAAAACCAAGCCCATCTGCACAGTTTGCTATTTTTTATACGTGTGCCAACATCATCTGCTTGGAAAAGGTCAAGGTAGAAGAAAAAGTTTTCATAGGTCAGGCGGTGAGGGCCCTACCAGAGCTGTACACAGATACTGAAACGACTCGTTTCAATTTTCCAGCATAAACTGATTATCCATTACTTTTCTGAGCACTACATTTGGCTAAACCATTAAAAAAGCTTAACTGAAAACAAAGAAAAGGAGAAAGAACACCCACCATGTTCAATCTCACTTGCCAAAGCTCCCAAAAACACAWACCTCAGTTACTTGTAACCTACAAGTAGCACAGTGAACCAGTTGTGGCACTGGATAACAGTAAGAATTGTGGGGGGGGAAAAAAGGGATTTTTTAAAAATGGGAAAAATAGTTTGGGGTTTCTTAATATGGAGGGAGAAGGAGTTTTGGGGAATCTAAAGCACCCTTGCTATTTCTACTTGACACGAGTAGAAAAGTTTTAAAAAAAGTAATAAAACCCCTTTTTTTGCTACTATGATGTGGAACAAACTCTTTCTACTTTATTTGCAATCTAACTCTTTTATACATTTGTACAGAGGTCCAGAGATTGGCTACAGAGGTCGCCACCTCTCAACCTGGATGGTGGACATCACCATCAATCATTTCTTCTCTCASAGGAGAAGAAKGCAAACATTCYAAGAATARACATTGTTTACATSAAGGCTRCRTGWGAAAGYCTCTGCACAGAGACAGAAGGCAGAAACTGAGGGCAACATTATGACTTGTAATATTTTGAAGTATATAATTTAAATTCTTATAATTTAAAATTTCAGTAGCTGTTTTTTAGATAAATTGGCTTAGTCACCCTCAAATAGATAGAAATTCTCCTGTTAAATTTCTAGTTCTCTTAAAAATACAAAGCAYTGTGAATTTTGAGACAAAACAAATTTTTTCCTTCCAGCTTTCAGCTCTGCGACTAAATTAAAGCCTATGGGTATTTCCACAAAAAGGTTTTTTTTTGAGGAAAGTCAGGTGGGTAATGGAGGAAAGGAAGAATGTGAATAGAGGTAGCAACATTTTAAGGCTGCGACAGAACCCAAACTTATAGTATCCGAATTTCATCAAGCATCTTGAAGCTTACTATCTTTTCAGAAAGAAAAATTAATTCTTAATGTCAAGTAATTATATTTCMTCTGGAGTTTATAATCTATTCATGTGGGCTCTGCTGCCATTATAGACTATTAACACAAACCTAAAAAGGAAAAAGAACCATACTTGTTTACCCATWATGTAGTTGTTCATTATTTATTTCTCTTTCCAAGGCTACATTTGATCCTGTGCTTCTTCCTTGGTTTGGATTGTTTATGGAACCAACAGAGATTGTTCCCCTCACAACTGCTGAAACACTGACTGAGCTGCTGGAATAATACAGAGATCAGCAAGGGATCAGTGGAARTTCTCTCTCTAGAGAGAGAATTGTTCAAGAACCCTCTTCTATAGACTCTGGTCTGCAATGACCAGTGTCAGATGCAATTAGGGATCCCATTTATTGTCCACATTCTAGYTCTGTGCTTATCTAGTGGCTATTAGAAGAAATTTTTAATTGACCTGAAACAGGAATCTGTGATCAATKACAGTGGGAGGCTGATCTGTGCTCTAGATTCCATCATTCAAAAGCATGTGTRTGCAAGCTGAGCATATTTAAGAAAAACAAAGTGAACTGGTTTTGAAGGTAACGGGAGCAGAGTAGCTGGTGAATTCTTGTTATTCTGCTTGGTATGTAGAGACTGGATAAGTTTCACTAAAATGTCATTCTTTCACAGTGATTTTCTATGCTATACTAAGGAGTGAAGCTGAAATCCTTCCGGGAAAGTAAGTATACTGATATATCAGGGGGTAAAAAGGTAAATCTGGGAACCAGTGGGAACATTACAGACACACAACTAAGCTGTTGAGCAGAACAAATACTTGAAATTAAAAAATGCGAGGCAGAACAGCCATAAAATAGAAGACGATGATAGGAGTCAAAATATATCTGTACTAAGAAATGCAAAATATATAAGAGAAACAGAACTGTACTGTAACAGAATGTAATTACCTTTACTGTGGAGTGCTTCCCAATCTAGCAACTGCATTATAACACTTGCCAATAAAAGTTAGATTGAATCACTGAAAATGAGACATTAGTTAATAACCAAATAAAAGTATTATAAATGGGGGAAATGCCACAGTAATATCTCATCAATTTGGTTAAATATCTTTAGTTAAAGAGCTCTGTAGGATCACACTGCAGCTCTACCCAGCTCAAGTTCTCAATTTCAGAGTAACAGAATTAGTCTTAGAGAGTTGCCAGTTTAGCTGCATAAATAAAACCACAAATCATCATCATCCACCAGTTTGCAGCACCTTGAAAATCTGCAAATACAGGGAAAAGTAAAAAAACCCCAAAAGGGAAAAAAAAAACACAAAAAAACCACCACCCAACCCAAAATTTTATACATCTGATCATTATTTTAGATATTTTTCAGTTAGACTGGTTTTCAGGCAAGGGATGCAAAGGGAATCAAAGCACAAGTATTTACTATTTAGATAAGCAGTCCTCAAAGTCCTCTCACTCTGGTTTTCCCCTTTTATACTTTTCTGTATTACTGGAGTTTGTGATACATCACTTATCCAACAGGGCCAAGCTCCTTYCTCTGACAGCCTTTACAGCACAGAAGGTTTCACCAGAGCAGGGAGGAAATTTTTCTCCAGAGAAAACTTCAAATTGGCTTCAGTGAGGTTATTACAACTTCCCTATAATAATACAGACTTTTGGAGTTCCAATTCTGTGTAAACCAGGGAGAGGATGAGGCCTGCAAAAGCATTTTCTGGYTTTGCTTTTTTCCTTGCCAAAGTGATGTTTTCTCAGCCCTTGATCACCACACACAGTTTGATCATTCTCCCCACGTTCTGCCCTCAGCTCTTCACAGTTTCCTATAAGGAAYATGGCTGAGTAGAATAAAAGAACCTAGGACAGTGAAGTGACTCCTTTTAGCAATAATCTCCAAAAAAAGGAGACACCAAATGAGACGGACTGGCTAAAATAAATTTTGACTTAGCTTTCAAAACCAGGAGCACRTATGCTTTCAGTAACCTTTCAGTTGTATTGATTCAGGTCTGCTTATCTTAGATCCCTCTTTTTTCCCAATCACATAAGAAAACTGCTTCTGCTGACAAGAGTTCTGTTTATCTTTAATAAATATTAGTAGGTGCAAAATTAAAAAGTGGAAAAGGGCGAAGAGTATGCCCTTCCTTTGTTGGAACCCTGCAGTAATTGTATTTGCTTTCATTAATTTTGATTATATAGCAGTGAGTGTAGCTGCAAGATAAATTCGCTTTGCAGGCAAACTAGTAAATACAGCATTGAGGTCTACAGYAAAGGCAGGACCAGATCTGTCCACAGGTAAAATGGGCTCAGGTATTCTATTCAGACAGGTGGCTYTAGCTTTCACTTAACTTCATTTCTGCAGATAAAAATCACATGGCTTAAGGTGGGTCATTACTCAGTAGATTTAATTTAAAGATGGTGCATTTCTGTTGTGAGCTGCGTGTTTATTTAGAAGCAGCAATATGGGGGGGAAAAAMCCCCAAATAAGAAAAGGATGCCTACACAAATATTACTCTCCCATGAATTGAAAAGGAAGCAGTTGCCTGTTTTTCTGATAGTGTTCATTAGTCTACTGTCCCATGTGCATTATGAATTAAAGACCCCCTGAAGATTAAGAAGGGAGACAGAAGATCGAGTCTGTGCATGTGCTCAGAGATAACTTACACTGCAGCTGTCACTGACTAAGGCTTGTCCAGCCTTTAGTGCAGTTGGTGGTGTAAATAGAAACACAATTAGGCTAAACTCAAAGACTTTCTACATAAGTATAAAAGGTATTAGGCTGGGACAAAGGAAAGCTGAGTTGTAACTGGATCAGGCTTGGAAGTGTCATGAATGTGTTTGTCACCTCCGTGGTGCAGYGATTACAGAATTAATCACAGTTAATTGCTAATCCTGAACAGTGTTGCAGTACTGATCAATAAGCCTACCTGACAATGTCTGGGCTTTGATGAGCAGGTGGGTAGAGTTTTGTAATGAGGAATTAATTGATTTGTCAAAAAGTACTTCAGCTTACTGAGCACAGAAGGACAGACAAAATCCGATTTTCCTAACACAAAGCAAAAACTGCTCCAGTGATAAGCAAAATTTGCAAAATTAGATTTAAATAAATATTAGTTCTAAATGAAGCAYTTCATTACAAATCTAGACTCCTTACTTTGTCAAAGAAAGTCTTTGAAAAAGCTAGTTCAGCTAGAATAAACTCGAGCATTATTTTGAAAACAAAAAATAAAGCATAGGCTATTCAGACTACTTGAGTACTCCTCTTTCCTTGCCTCCTTCCCTAAAACAGAGACCAGTTCAATAACAATTACGTTTGCCAAAAGCACTGCTGTCGCCACATTAGGCCCTTTAAGAAGTTCTGATCAAAAGCATCCCTAATCATTAATTTGCTTTGTTCTAGTCACTGCCACCTTTCACGGGGCTCAGAAACTCCTGCTGCCTGGAACATGCCAGCCACATTCACTCAGCTATTTATGCTTTCATTAGGAACATATCACTACAGATATATTTTCAACCGTACTACCAGCAAAGTAGTTAAAGATAAATCAGGAGAGCTATAAAACCCAAGGGAGCTAAAATTGCTAAGCTCACAAATAGTAGATTACATTCCCCAAAATCACAATCAAACATCACTGTGCTCCTGATTTCAAACAGTACTGTTCCAGCTGTGCTCATTACTCACTATTCATCACTTCCTTTTTTTGAAGATTTTAGGGCCTGAAATTCCCACACTGGGTATTTATAACATCCCTAAGGAATACTAAGAACAGCTCCCTAACACTTGGTCCCAAGTAYTGTTAGGCCAAAACCCACACAGACAAAGCATTTCTTCTCACACATTATGCTGTTAATCCATTATTGAATAGAACATGAAATAACTTTCAAAGCTCCAGAGCTTCCAATTGCTAAGCATCACTTCCTAATACCCTAGATCATGATCAATAATTTTCTGTATTGCTCCCAAAGCAAACCTGCA
The DNA here is from genome assembly GCA_003546035.1 of Mixornis gularis. NCBI lineage: Eukaryota > Metazoa > Chordata > Aves > Passeriformes > Timaliidae > Mixornis > Mixornis gularis. Next base: position 52,262 of record QVAJ01000048.1, read on the forward strand.
CCACACCCACACTGCCAGAACTACTGCATAAGTTCTTTGGCTCAGGCTCAGGATGGACACCCAGGAAAACTCACAATTCAARCTAGGTGTCTAATAACCCTGTAAAAAGCACAGTAAGACTTTAACACCTAAAAATGGATTAATAAGTCAGCACAGTGGAGGAGGAAGGGCTTGCTGGCAGCTGCCTAAGCCATCTAATAAACTGAAAAAAAAAGTGAATGTTTAAAATTCAATGACATTTTTCTCCCTACACCCCAAGCCTGCTATACTTAGATGTAGCCTGAAGAAGACATGGGTTGGACAAGGGCCCACAGACCCTCTTTGCACTTAATAGCTCCTGCCAGCTCTTTCTCTCTTTAAGCACCATTTACTGCACTGCACTCAGATTTTGGGAGAGCAATGCTGTGTTTACTCCTAGTCCTTCATCAGTCTCTGACCACCTGGTTATGACCTCAAGTGCGACATACCCTTGGGAACTAAGACATGTAAGTTTGAATCTCCTTCACCTGAAGGGGTTATTGATCCAGGACTCTCAATTCATGATCACCAAGCACACTGATCTGATATCAGCTGCCTATGCATTTTTACAGGTTTCAAAGTTAGGTACAAACCACAGCAGGAAATAATATTTTTACCTAACATACACTATCATAATGCACTTATTTTTTATCACCTTAATCCTTTAAAACAAACAAACCAACCAACACCAAATTGCAGGCCTACAAAAAGTTATTTTTGACTCTCAGCTGGACTTAAAATTATCTTACAGAAAATTAGGCTGATGGATACTAGCCATTGGTCCTTTTTAGCACAGAAAGTACTTTTCTGACACTGTCATGAAAAATTMACCATATTCTTGGAAAGAAGGAAGGACGTGAATAACAATCTGCTGTCAATCAGACATGGGCATTAAGGAACAGCAGCAGCTACTCCTTGTGCTTGAGCTCTGTTCATTGGACATTYCTCCCCAGTACCTGCACTGACAGATCTTCACTGGATAATTTATTATCAGAGACTGAGGACTGTATTAGCAGCCCTTCACTTCTGTTTTTGGATTGTGTGACCCAGGACACTGCTAATTATGACAAAATAATCAGCTGTACAAGAAAACATCATTACAAAAAAAGCAGATGTGATGGAATGAGGAACAGAGATGAGATAAATGTAGTGTAATTGGTCAGGGATCAGCTTTTGAAGTATCTCCATATACAATTATAACATGTGGAGAAGAGCCGAGGAACTAACTAAACACCAAACAAGAGCTTGCTCCTCAAGGTTCCACCTTGTTCTGAAGATGAATTTTGTTGAGTGCTTTCAGGTGGRTGTTATAACCAGTCACAGTCTAGAAGATGAAAGATTGTGTCARCAGAACCTTCACAAAAAATAGGGATCACTATCTAATTAGGATCATCCAGCTGCAGTCCAAACTTCTGTGAAAGGATTTCAGAAGGAATCTGGTGACTCATTTACCAGGACTCCTGAGAGCCGGGGTATTGCTTATCTATCAGGCAATATGAGTGAAGAATCCATGATTCACCACAAAACAGGCAATCTTTGCCCTTGGAGAAATTCAAGAAGTAACAGCATGATCAAGCTTCTGCCAGGAATGAGAGACTTTTAAAATCTTGTCTCTGGGCAGAGGATGCAACAAAATGACCTTCTGAGGCCCTAATAATCRTATTTCTTATGGAAAAACTGACCATTTTGTGACCTGGTCTGTAGACAAAGCTCATGCTTTCCCTTCTCAATTCCCTTTCAGGCAAAGCAAGCTGCAGTTTAGATAAATATACTTGGAAAAACTGGATAAAGAGATTGCCATCTAGAGAGAGCTGAGGTTAGGAAGTATTACTTTCTCCATATTGTAGACTGCCTGTTAGGTGGGAAGAAGAGAAGCCTCAGGGAGGAAAAAGTTTAAGCTCTTACTCACAGCTGAAGCCTTGATACCCTCTTGACCCYACCTGCCTGAAGGTAGGTACTGGCTTAAATGCATTCCTAAATCAGGATYTGACAGAACAAATGACTCATTTAACTCAAGGGAATCTGTGCTACAGCCAGAATTGGAATCCACGTACACAAGTTGTTGGACTGTGAATCAGTAACAAATTTATCCTTTGCCTCTCTGTAGTACTGCAAGAGGAAAACACTTGATGTTTATCTGATTTAACACAAGCCATGCTAAGTACTGTACCTAAAATGGAACATATAAATTGTGGATGGGGAAGAGGAGGCAGAGAAATAGGCTGGGAGGGAGAAGAATTAGGGATGACATTTTATGTCTTTTAAAAGTCTGACCTTTTGGAAATATCACTGTGTACGTTTTAAATATTAATAAAGGCAGTAGCTGTTAGGAGGCACAGGGCTGTTGTCAGGGGGTGACCTTTTATTGAAGTAAAAGAAAATTGACAGTTTTATTAGCCATAGACTACTGAAAACAGAAGCTACAGGAAAAAAAGCATGCAAGAAAGCTGTCACTGTAATTAGCTACATTCTGTAAATTAATCTGAGGATATGTCTGGGCCTAAACATTGCTGCAGGTCTCTCTGTATCTTAGACTAGACTTACCAAACAGCTTGAGTTAAAAAGAATAGCATATCCCATTTCAGTTCTTTAAAGAGAWACTGTTCCTGGAGAAAACAACCATGACACTGGGATCCTCACGACTCTGTGATCATCACTTCTGTGTCCCACTCTATGCTCCCCCCTCAGCTCTGAGCAAGGCGAGAATCCTTGTCAAGCATCACTAACGGGCACTAGATCAAGGATCACACAGCAATTACCTCAGACTTATTTCTGCTTTTCAGGACTAATCCATTAAAAGATGCTTCTTCAARTTACCTAGACTTACTCAGACTAGAATTTTGATGCTGCATGACTAGGAAACAAACAATCACTCTGATTCTTCATCCCAAACTGTTTGGGGTTTTTACTAGAAGTAAGCTGACTTAACTTCTTGYCTTCATTTTGCTAGCAGTAATCTCAAGGGCTCAGCTGTGTGCAATCCAAGGCCAGCTGACACAGCACACCTGTGTAACCTTGACTCCAACTTCTGAGAAAATTGCTAAGTGAGAATGGACTGTGAAAAAACAAATCGAGTAGACCTGTCCAAGTTAAGAAAAGTAAAATTGTAGGCAAAGGTAAGATTGTTCAGATAGGTGAGTTACARGCTCAAGAACTTGAGAGGAAAAAAAATCCCACCAACATGAAAACGTTTTAAGCCCTGCAGGGGAAAAAAAACACACCCAAAAGAGACTTGGAAAGTTGATGGTACATCATCAAGGATCTCTGTTCCAAAKGAGAACAGAGGTGATTCCTTCCCCACCTGACTGCTGACTGCCTAGCCACTTTTATCCAGGCAAAGAAACAGGTTTATTAAGAGTTAATTCAGACTTTCAACTCCTACTGGGAATGAGGGATCAGAGAAGGAATGGAAAACAAAGGAGAGCTTGCTTGTCCTTGGGATATCCTTTAGTGACAAACACGGTGCTACATAACATTTTTGCACCTCACTACCGTTTACTTAATGTGATAAGATAAGGTCTTTCATATGTTTCAGCTCCGTTCAGTGGTTTTTTGTTACTTACAGTTCACACCACAAAAAAAAGTCGGTTTATAAACAATGCCTAGTGTAGCCATAGAGGGCAAAATCTGCCCTCCTTTATGTCTCATTCTGCAGAAGGTATTTCAAAGCATAACATTTAGAGCTGATGGGCACCCCACAAAGGCTGCTGAATCTCTTCTTGAGCATGGAGACAGCACTAAGGCTAGTGGGAATGAGGAGGACTTAGAAACAGTGAGCAGCATGGCATTCACTCCAGAGGGAAACAAGTCAGCTTGTCAGCAAGTTCCAGCACAAAAAGGACATGGATCTGCTTTAGTGAATCCAAAGGAGGCCACCAGGTAAATCAGTGGGATGGAGCACCTCTGCTATTGGGGTTGTTCAGCCTGGAGAACAGAAGCCATAGGGGTGACCCAGTTGTGGCCTCCCAGTACCAGGAGGGGCCTGTGAGACAATGGGGAGGGACTATTTAAAAGGACCTTCAGTGACAGGGCACGGGGTGATGACTTTAAACTGGCAGAGGGCAGAYTGAGGTAGGATATTAGGGAAAAATTCTTCCCTATGAGGCTGATGATGCACTGGGTGCCCAGAGATGAGGCTGTCCTGTCTCTGGAAGTGTTCAAGGCCAGGCTGGATGGAGCTCTGAGCAACAKGTTCTAGTGGAAGGTATCACTGCCTAAGCTAGAGGGGTTGGAATTAGATGATCTTTAAGGTCCCTTCCAACCCAAACCATTCTATGGTGGTCCATCTCAGCCAAGGACAAGCACACTGACCACAAACCAGCCTTGCTGCTGTAAGCAGTGGTTGCTGGCTCATCTGTAGATCATGGGTTTTCCTACTGATGGAGGAGGTACCAAAGAAAGCTCCAAGCATCAGCACTTTGTTATCTAAATGTCTCTCATATCTTTTCTGTGTAGCCTCCCATGGGCATCTCCACACAGCTCGGGCTCTTTCTCTGTTCCTTCTGCAGTTCCAGCTCACTCCTGTCCCCAGCATGGCCACCTAACCCTGTCTGTCCCTCATACAATGTCTTACTGTCATTGTCTTACCCCTTCTGTCCCTCACACAACCTCCTGTCCATCCCTTCCTCCTCACAGCAGTTATTTAGTRCAACACAACACTACTGACCCTCTACCCCTCRCTCTTTATCACACCCAGCTGTGGGGGCAAGGCTGTTCCCACTCTTTGGTAATTAACACACCTGCAACAGATCAGGGGCAAGATTGCCTTCAGCACCATCTCTGTCTTCCCACATCCTACTGCTCAAACACACTGCAAATATGCACACAGAAGGATAACTAGAATTTTAGAAAATAACTTTTTTTTCCTTTCCAATGGAGGTATAATTTCATTTCCATTCTGTTTTTTTTTTTTTTTTTTTTTTTTTTTTTTTTTTTTTTTTTTTTTTTTTTCTTTTTGAGTTATGTTCTTTAGCTGACAAAACACAAACTGCATTTGTTTGTAAAAACTGGCAGGATGGGAAAAGGTAAGCCTAAACCAAATATTTATTCTGAATGACAGACTTTAATCAGATAATTCACACGCAGACATAAATGTGAGCTCGAGAACAAGCTAAAAATACTGTCAGGAAGTTGTGGGTAAATCAAATAGGAGAGAAAAGACAGTGAAGTAATTGTAAGGAGATTTACAAGTCTATTGCCTGGAAAAAATATTCCAGGTGCTGCTATTCTTTAAAGTACAGGAAGGTACTTTAGGCATAGAGAATGACAACAGTAACACAGAAACACTGTGAAGGCATCTTCATCTCTTACTGTTTARTTCTATTTAGAGGAGCCAAATTTCTCCTTCCTCTTTTCTCTTAGTGTTGACAAAGTTTAGGATGCCTTGAGGGCATTTTTTGTATTGCAACGTTATGGAACCCCCAGGAAAGAGAGACAAGTCACTCCACTGAAACTGAGGGCACAAGCAGTCCATCCCAAGGAAGGCAGAGCTGGCACCCAGCACTGCAGTGTATTGCCCTGAGGTTTTCTGTCTTTTGTCTTTCTGAAGAACTTTCACACGCAGCCTTGATGTAAACAATGTTTATTCTTAGAACGTTTGCATTCTTCTCCTSTGAGAGAAGAAATGRTTGATGGTGATGTCCACCATYCAGSTTGAGAGGTGGCRACCTCTGTGGCCAATCTCTGGACCTCTGTACAAATGYATAAAAGGTTAGATTGTAAATAAAGTAGAGAGAGCTTGTCCCCTCACGATGSTTCTGTACCTGCTTTCTTTCTGTCCCTAAAGTGGGACACACCCAGCCTCGGCTCAGCCACAAGTGGTGACCCCGAATGTGTGAGGAATCGCRGCCTGAGTCACAGCAGTGCAGCTGTTGAACAGCACACAGAAGGTCATGCACTCCTCTGGGACAAAAGCTTCAACTGAAAGCAGAGTTAATGAAAGCAACACCTTCTGACAGCAATGGAAACCGTTCCCTATGAACTTACTACCCATTCCTCCTCACACCCACACCAGTACCCACACCCAAATTATCCAAAACTTGAAGGTTATGTAGARAAAAGAAATATGTATTTTAAAAAATACTAATTGCCAGCTAGAAGTTGATATGTCATTTTGTGATGGTGTCACTAACTTCTGCTGAGTGAAATCTGTGTCCTCTCTCAAGGCACAACAGTAATTACTCTAACAGGTAACAAGKTTGCAAAACTCCAAGGTAAATGATAGAGTTATTTAGGGATGTAAGGGGAAAGCAGACTAAAGAGGAAACTGCTCCAGTACATTTTGCAACCACAGGAATGAAAACCTTTACAAAAACAAGTTGTTAGAGCAAATTGCCTTGATTAAGTTATGGGACCTAAAAAAGAAGGATGCCTCATCCTTAGAGGTCTTGCAGACACTGAGTGGGCTGGGGARGAGCCTTTGCAGAAGGGATTAAACTCATTTGTAACAATAGAAATGGATCTGTTCTCAATCAACAAAATGCAGTCTATCAATAACTGAGACTCTTTACTCTTAGCTGTGGGCAGGGAATCTTCTGAGCACCTTCCATCCCAACCTGTATATTTAGACTAAAGTAACAACAGCAAACCACAAAATACTGCTCTTTGATACTGCATTTTTCCTTTGTATCAGGAAAATGATTCAGTTTTGCGGTTTCCAGTCAGAGAGATGGAGGCAATGACCAGAAGACAGAAGTGTAATGGGTAAATCAATTTTTCTCCTTTGCTTTTCAGAAATATTTTGCTTCTCCCCAGTCCCTGCCATTTATAGCTGTCTTGAAGTTGAAAAGCAGATTTCTGCCAAACCACAGCCTAAGGAAACTCCTCGGTGTACATGAAAAGCAAGTTACTCTCCAGGGAAATGGCAAGAGATTTCAGCTTTTTGTCCAGAGATCTGAAGAGATGAAACATCAAATACATATGAAACATTCAGATACAGCAAAGTGTAAAAACCCCTTATATCCAGTCTATGAGTAGTACCTTTTTAATGCACTCTTGTCTACAAAATCACTTCCTGTAAATCTACTCATGCCTGTGCAGAGACCCTGCAWTAGTCTTATAAACCACTAAACCCTCCGAATTACTTGGATCATCCAAAGTCAGAAAATTTTACTTCTGTGATGCTTAGCAGCTGGTATAAATCAGAATTACAATTTCAATCAAAGGGGAAGTCTAGACCAAAACACATCATCCATCAAAACCATTGTCCTGGGTTGTAGTATAGAATATGCAAAAGTATTCTATCCCCATCTTCACGAACGGTTGAATCCAGCTGTTGAAGCAGTGTTTCCCAGACCCCTCCCCCTGGACTATCTTCTGTTAATGGCCCATCAGATTACTTACTGTATAACTCATAGATAACTGCCTCCGGGAGTGATCTCTCGCTAATGGGCCATCAAGACTCTTCTGCATCACTCACCATCCCATTGTGAGATGCTCCGCCCAGGGGGGGTGGAGCCAGGCATTCTCACCTGGATATAATCTGGGATTTGGGCAGCCTTTACCCACTGGATTCCCAGAGGACCGGAGCTACCAGACCTTTCTACAGGATCACTGCTTCAGGAAGACCACCTCATCTGGACTGCTTCCATCACCCTGCTCAGGTTGTATTCTGACTCTGTCAGTGGTCTTTTGTATTATTGGATTTATTTTTATTCTACCTTTTTTTTTTCTTCTTGTTAAATTATATTTTCTGATTTGGAGCCTCTCACTTGGTTTGTTTTCAAACCACTACAACCATATCTGGGATACCTGACGAGTGAGAAAACATACACGTTTTCATCTAATGATACACAACAGAAGACCACAATTATCTACTGAAACAAGATATTCTTTTGGAAAAAGAATGACTGGTACATATGCACATATCTATTTGTGTTTGCAGCTCAGCACACCAAAAGGCAAAATAGGGCAAAGGTCTGGGTGGGTATTTTTTCCTCCCCTGGTTCTGAGGTCTTCTTCATAGTAGAAAAAGAAAGCTTATTTTCTTTAAAAGCTAGTATTAAAATAGAATTTCACCACAAAGATAATTTTTTTCACGCTGCTGTTTCAGCTAGAATATTATCTGGTCTCAGCAGAAGTGTTAATATTTGAATTATCCATTTTTTTTCCCTTCTGAACTGCAAGGAAGTTACATGATACCAAACAACTGTGGCAGGGGACAGAAGAAAGCAGTCCAGATAAACAGGAAGAGAGTAGAAAGCTTGAAGATGTGAGAAAGGGAAGGATAAGTCTTTTTAGCTATTTTAAAAGATCACACAGTTAATATTTACAGAGCATGTTGCATCTGGAGGGACGTGCAGGTGTTTTGGCATGTTCTGGAGATACTACAAATATCCAGGCCAACATTTTGAAGTCAACACAGGCAYTTTAATCAACAGGCTGTTCTGTCTTTGCACATGCATTTCCTGAGGGTGTTTCCTACCTCCACCAGAGCATGGCACAAGCAGCTTGTGCTTGCACCAGGGAGATGAGTGAGGAAAATGACTTTTTTAAGCATATGGTAAAGCTGGGCTGGCTCCATGACAGATAAATTGTGTGTTATCTGCTAATGGCAAGGACGAAGAAGAAACAGAGAAGATGCTCAGGTCTGTTGGCTCAAAAAGTTATGGCCAGCTGTTACCAGTCAAAGTTTGTTTATTTATTTATTTGACATTAAATTTGCTGCCATTCTGTGTCCAGTGAATAAAAGCCTTAAATCCCCAGTGCTTTCAGTATAGGAGCTTTCAGGATAAAGAAAATTCCCAGTTCTAGCCAGAGAGCATACTAAAGGTTTCTTCTCCCCTAAAACATTGGTCTCCACTGAGGTTAACAGGCCTTGCAATACCCAGCAGAAAAACCACTCATTTTCTTTCAGCAGKAGATGGTCCTTCCATTTTCTATAGATTTCTAATGCAGCACCACCATGCAGTGGTGCTTATATCACAATTCACATTGATTAAGTGGAAGACAGAAAGTCCAGTGGCTTGGGCTAGAGATTTTCTGTATGATTGAGGCAATTAGAGTCTGAGGCCTTCATTTTCCTTGATTTTTCTTTAAGATAACAACAGGCACACCTCAGCTAGGTCTGTAATTCTTCAAGGCTCCTTATATGCAATAGAGAACACGCTAAACTGTCTTAAGGTAGTGGTTCCCTTCCCTGACAATTCTGGAAACTGACTGATACCTTTAAAGTTAAATGAGCAGCTGACGCTTCAACTCCCAGGGTATAATAGTACTTTTCTACCCTTGAGAATATTATTTTAGAGACCAAAACACATCCAGACCACATGGTCTTGCAGGAATGTTGATAATTTTTAAACAAGCCTTATAAAGACCATTCAGTCTCATTAAGACCTACATGAAAGTCTCTGCTTAATTGCAGGTATGCTAGTTTGGAAATCTTTTTGAGTAGAACCMCCCTGGAAAAACATAGCTCCTTCTGACTGAAAGCTGTTAGACAAATGCATCACTTTTACCCCTGCAGTGATTTAAACCTCATCAGAGATAGAATTCTCATTTAAGGATTTTTTTTTTTTCCAGCCAGTCTCTTTAAGAGTCTTAGTGCTGTCTTGAGATTTTTTACTTTTTGGTTTTGTCTCACACAGCTTCATGTAAACAATGTCTATTTTCAGAATCTTTGCATACTTCTCCTCTGAGAGAAGAAATGATTGATGGTGATGTCCACCATCCAGGTTGAGAGGTGGCAACCTGAAGTAGCCAATCTCTTGACCTCTGTAAAAATGTATATAATGGAGTCAGATTTTTTAATAAAGGGAATAGAAGAGTTGTTCCTTTAATCTGCCGCTGTGTGTGCCTGCTCATCTTTCTGTCCCTTTAGTGGGACACTCCCAGCCTTGACAAACCACATCTTAGCAGCTTCAAATTCAAATATCCCAGTTTTGGGTTTGTTTATGTGTAGATGTCTATAGCTCAGCTGAACAGAGTGCAGAGGAGAGCCAGGAAAATAATCAGAGGCCTAGAAAACACAAGCTACAGAACTGGACTTGATGACCCTCAAGWAAAATAAAAAGGTAGTACTTCCAAAGCATTCATAGGACAGGAGTCCAGACTGGTGGATCACAGAAGGAAGAGATTTGAATTCCTATCCAAAGTCCAAGAGCACATTCCTCCTATCAGTTCATTCAGAAACACATTCTTCTTCTTCCTCATTCCTCCACTATTCAACCACTATAACAGTACACAGCTCTTTCATCATTTTAGCTTTTGTATTTTACTGAAACTATTTTGATTGTGGCATGGATGTGATTTCAGAGAGAGAGTTACAAACTCAAACCTTCATGTCCAGTGAGAATACTGAGAAATCAARTTTTCCTGGAGAGCGAGAAGCAATTTCAAACCAAATATAGAGTAGTGAGCTATAATGGGAGGCCTTTACAAAGGTAGTTTGGAGGTTATCATTTTTCTTAATTCAAGAAAAGATTAAACAAGACTGAAAAAGTAAAATAAAGTCTTTCTCAAGCATTTGAAGGATATTTATAGTGTTTCCTGCCTAGACATTTCTCTGTGGGACCCTAAGCCACTGTCTGTCACTCTGATTTTTTTTCCATACATCTGCTTTCTTCTACCATGCCCATCAAGTGCTTACCTGGAGCCACATGTGCACAAAACACAAGTGTCTGTGCCATCATATGCAATCCTGGRCTGAAAGTTGCATGTGAGTGCCAAAGCAGCTGCCTGAGACTTTTCCATCCCATCCACACTGAGTACATCCAAAAGGAAGAAGAGGTAGCACAAGCACTTATAYTGGCTGTAAATTCAGCTGTGAACTACTGCTAAGCAGCTGGTCTTCAAGGAAGAGACCCTTCTCTGACACCAGTCCCAAGCCATTGCTTAATGTGGTATACTCAGACTTTGCCTGATGCTGCAAATTCCAGCAGCCATTCAAATATAAAATTAATCTGTTTGCTAAAATGTCAGAGGAATGGGGAGTAGGAAAAAGCTGACACCTGTAAGGCTTTTTACTTGATCTCCAGAGCTCCTTGRTTTTTTTTTCAAAGCAACGTTTCCAGAAACTGATTAAAAACAAGCTGCAAGTTTATGGAGAGTCRTTTGTATAAAGATGCAACAAGGGGAAAATCAGAATTAAGCAAGTTCATTATTTCCTGATGGATAAAGAGGCTGGAGGGCAGCACTCAGCCATCCTGTGCAATCCCAAAGACACAAAACTTCAAACCAGCTAACTCCTGTGTATGATGGTCACCTTGTGAATTAAGAAGTGTCTAGAGGCTTTGTGTATAAACCTGAACTCTGTTGTTACAAGAAACAGTATTTCCCTTCAGTATAAATAAAACCTACATCTGGATTTTTGAATTCTTTGTTCACACTCCTGTGTTATGATTGCTCCCCAGCAGTTTTCTCTTTCCCCAGGAGGTGCAAGAAAGTAGCTTAGCTAAGCCAAACAACACTGCTTGTTGTATAAGAAGACTGGCTGGCTGTCTCTCTGGCCAAATACTTTATCTTTGGTCTTCTAGAACAGAGGGAATAGGGCACAGTTTAGAGAACTCTTGAGGACAGGGCTGCATCTATGGAGAGGTGATACACTGGCAAAGCCCAGGCAGAGGGAATGGATCCTTGGTTCCCATTTCAGTAATACAGTTAATTTGTTCATATGCAGTGATGGCAGATTCCAGACAGCTGCAAATGAATGGTGCAAAACAAACTGAAACCTGGGCTAGTGCAGACCTGCTCTCCTGTAAACAACACCTACTGAAAGGTATGGGAACATGATTTTGGGTTTGGCTTTTGGGTYAATGGATAAAGCATGCACCTGCCACTATGTGATACATGGGTATTTCCTGCCCCCACAAAGCCCTTTGTSACCCTTTACAAAACAATGAAAATGCTTTTGCCAATTTTTAGGCTTCTTTGGGCAGTAAGCATCATAAATATGTTCTACAATTAGTCACAATCTAATTGCACCTATACGTTAGGTTCCAGTTTTAGTTGCACCACCACAAACTAATATAATTATTAAGACTTCTGATTTCCAGAAAACAGATTTCTGGAGCCTTTGTTTACATGAGTTCTGTAACACCCAAAATTCTCTATGCCTGCTCTCTGACAGAGTACTGCATTTGGAAATCATGAGTGGGAGTTTAAAATAGGTTCAGCATGCAGCTCACACTGTTCCCATCTCTGACATCCGTGTGTGGTTTGGACAATCTGGAGTTTTCTTTGAAAGACCTCACTCTATTTTGCAAAATAAAGTTCTACATTTGCTGCTATTAGGCTCTGCAAGTTGCAGAGCTTTAAGATGTCACTGACACAATAAACAATGATGTTTATAAACAGTCTGATGGCTAAATAGACACATACAGGATCAAATATTTGCCACACAAGCAATCAAACAAATGGATAAACACAAAGAAAATTATTATAGAACTATAAATGTTCTATTATTAACCAGCAATCTGCATATCTTCCTCCAATTAATGCCTAGAAAGGAGAAGCGAGTCAGTCAAAACTTAATTACTGGCATCACACTTTGTTGATTAGAAATGCAGTAGCAGTCATTGCTTCTACTCCATTTATACAAGGCCCATAATAATAAGCCAAGGGATGTCAGTCACTGYTTTCCTGCCAGTAGTTTCTGCTGTAGCAGTAGCTTCTGGTGTAAATTCACTCCTCCACTCATGTCACTCAGCTCAGTAATTGCCTTGCCACTCACATAAAGAAAACAATTTCCGGCTTTGATGGGATTTTGTTGGCTCTGTGAAACTGCTGCTGCAATCTCTGCAGCGAGGTGTCAGGTGGGCTACTTCGGTGGATCATAACACGAAACTAATCTTTAAGGAAGCAGGTGGAAAGTGAGAGAGGCTTATATGCTGGTAGGTGCTAGGAAAATAGTGCTTTCCACGTGATCAACAGAAGTGAAGTGTTCAATGAGGTGGAACTGAGACAAGAAGAAGAATAAGGCAGAAGCAAAGGGAATWAAATTGCATTGCCATTTTCAGACCATCAAGAACATGTCTTTAGTTCAGCACACCTTTCAGGAACTCTTATAAAGCCATATATACTTATTTCATATGGCATAGGTAGCTGACCAGCAGTCTAATTTCAGCTTGCTTCATATTTGGTCCTCCCCACAAGCAGCACCCTAATCACCATCATTTCATCATTCCCAGCTTGAAGCCACAGATGCAGAGTTTTCCTCTCAGTTTGTGTCATGCAGCATTCTTCTCACTTCACCTCTTATTCCTCRCATTCCTAGAGTGAGGTCACCCAGTGTTTGGCATTTCATCCTGCTTGTCACCCGAGGTGAGCCCACAGKGCAGCTTCAGCTTTCCCTGGGACATCTGAGGCCCTCCTCGAGCTCTTCATGCACTCACATGACCCTGGCCTGACTTAGGAGAAGGACATGTGCAAGGACAACCTCTAGGATGGTAAGCAACAATTAACCTTGTCTGCTTGCTACCACAGCYAGAACTTGCAGCAACAGAGACACAACTTTATCCCCTGCCCCTTGCCTCCCAGGTGGATTTATACTGAGGTTTTCATGGACAGGTATAAGAAACATTCAATTTATATCTCTCTCTTATGATGAGTCAAAACTTTATCGGAAATACCATTTGAGCAGCAAGTTGAGGACAGAGTAAATGGAAAGATTTACAGAAAAGTGTGTTTCAAGGCTCCTTTTGAATGGAAAGACATGTCAAGAATAGACAAGGAGGCTTAAAATTAAAGGAAAAATGTAACCATCCCACAGTATCAGCCAGAGAACATCTCTAATGTTATAATTCAAATTTCCCCTTGCAGGCATAAGGGACAGGATGAAACAGCCAAGCTGTCCATGAATAGACACAATAGCTTTGCTTTTACATTTGCAAAAGAGCCAGAGTGAAGTATTATGTAGAATTTATGCAAATTATTATAATTTACACATTTTTTCCACCAGAAAAATATAGCACAGTTTACTGAAGTCCCAGAAACTGAGGACACCAGAAATACCAGGGAATGTGGRGGCTGACCAACAGACAGGGATGTTCCAACAGGGACCTTGTTCTAATATCTGAGAGGACAAACACAATGAGCAAACCCATCTGTTTCAGTTGTTCCTAATAAAGTTTTGGGTTTAYTTCATATCTGCTGCTTTAATATTCAGTATTGCTTGTCCCAAGATCCTCTGTCAGGACCAGAATTACCTGTCTTCAGTAAACTTTCTATTTCTGAGCATTCCCCTGAGAGAGATGAATCATGAAGATCTTAAAATACATCAGGCTCCTCATCCTTTCATAGCATTGTCTATATCAACCACAGCAAGAACTTTTAGCAAGCAAAAATATATTAAGTTAATGGAAAAATGCCCTTTCATTCTTAGCTCAAATGGTTCTACTTCAAYTGCAGTATATTTCATCACAGCAGTATTAAGATACTTCCAAAACYGCTCTTGCAGTTCAAGGAGGTAAAGAGGCCTATTTGCTTCAAAGGGACATCAAATCTAATCTTTTGATTGATTACAGCACTYTTTCTTACAGGAAAACTTGGATACACACAAACCATGGATTTAAGCTCATTGGTTCTCCCTCTACCCCAAAAAGAAGGCAGGGAAACTATTCTTACCTTCAGAAAAGGCATGACAGCTTTTGATGTACATCTTCAGAAGTATCCGAAACCTCCAAAGCAATCAGGATTTTCACCCTGTGAATTACAGAATAACACAAAAGTAATATTTAAGGATTAATTTTTTTTTCAAACAACACAGAATAAAGTTCTTAATAGTATTATTCTTTCATGTTTTTATGGTTTTAGTATTTGGGAAAAAAACCCAAATAAACAAAACCAAATTAAAAAAAAAAAATAAAAAAATAAGGCCCTCCTTGGCAGGTAGCCTGGTTTTGTATTGATCACTTCTCGTTCTTCACGTATGGTGAAATGTTATTTTTATTTTTAGTGCTGACTACACACTGAATAAAGAGAGAGATACAYGCAGGGTGTATCCAAAATAACCCAGTGTGGGGCTTTCCTGTAAGTGAGATGGCCAGCAGTCCCACAGAGTGGATTTGTGCCCTATTTTTGGTACTTCGTATTTCTTTAGCRTAGCATTCCTCAAAGCCAATAAACAAACATAAAATCTACAAGCTCAAAATATATTCTAGGCAAAACCAATTCGCAAAATACAAGGGACTGTTGAGGCAGACTTTAAAATGTAATCACAAATTTAGGACAGCTCCCGACACATGCTTCTCTCTTCAAAGTTTTCAATAAATCTCTTGCACTCTATTCCCATTTTTGCCAGCTTTTTATTATTTTCCTCATATTTATTTTTCCTTCCAATCAAAAGCCTCTTTCCCTTTTTCTTATTTGAAAATTGAAAAAAGAAATAAATTCTGTAGAATCACTGTGTAGACAGATAAGAAACTACTTCATATTTCAAAGAGGAAGTTTCACACTCAGTATATTGAAAAATAGAATCAAATGTACACATCACTTCTGGAAAGAGCAGAAGAGGCTCCCAGGCAAATTTTTCAAGCTGTAGGGATTTGTCCAGTACCTATTTGTTCTGATGAACTGGTTAAAAACAAACAAACAAACAAACAAACAACAAAACAAAACCAAAAACCAAACCACAAAATAACAACCACCATGACTGATAAGTACCATCAGTCTGATGTTCTGCAAAACCTTCTTTGCACCACTTTTGATTTCAGTCTGCATCAACTTTATGGTGTTTATGCCTTTCAAGTGCACGAAACACAGCAAGGGCTGCTCAAGAAAATAACACATTTGGAACAAAATTACAAAACCCCCATCCAAACCCTTCGCACTTCTACCAGAAAAAGCAAACCATAGGGTCAGGCCAGGAAGAAAACAAAGGCATTTACAAAAAAAAGGAAAGAAATTCTTTCATCAGCATAGCAATAAATAGCAAAAAGAGGCAGCAATAAATAAAAACATTACTGCAGGGACTTCTGCCTGCACCTCTCTAAGAGTTTAACACTTTCTCCCTCATGTGAATTCAACACTTTCTCCCTCATGTGAATTCAATTAATCTCCTCCCCTTTGTGCCTTTTCCTGTTCCTGAGGTCCCTATTTGTTAATCACTTGTCTCCAGAGCAGGTTGGCTAATTTAGCTCTGACAGCTATTAGTCGCCAGGCAACATGTGGCACCAGCTTTTACACAAATGTCTGCATTTACTCATTTATCCTTCCACTTCTTTGGGGGGAAGATCATAAAGTCAGACATAAAGAGAAGGAAGAACCTCAGATAATAGAAGAGAGCACATCTCTCACACTTAATTAATACCAAATTTATGAATATTCATGCAAGGAACACCTAGGCCAAGACAGAGAAGGGTGTTTTGGAGAGAAGAAACAAATGCAGCTGCTGATTAGCCTTGTAAAAGCACACATGAAAGCTGTCACAGCTGTGACTGATTGCAAGAAAAGGTGTTTCGTGTGTTCCAAAAGCCATTCTTAAAGAAATGTATTGCAAATCTTGGGATATCTCTGTTTGGCAGAGCAGACCCTGAAATGACGAGTGTGTGGCAACATGGTCGCTTGCGTGGTCACTGTAAAAATGTCATGAAGCCAAAGGACATAAATGTTGTGCAAGTAGACTCATGGGGTTAATAAAACATCACATAAGGGCTTCTAAATGCAGTTCAGCTCACCTTCTAAAGAGCACAGGAAAAGCAACGCTTCAGCAACCTTCTTCACAAAGCAGAGCTGTCATGCTGCATGTTAAAGATATCCCACCAGCTTGTGTGAACATGCAACACCCACGCCAAGGCTGCAGGGGAGCAGGAGACCCTAAGAGAGCAAAGAAACAGAGATCCTTCAAGCTTTGTTTGTATTCAACAGCAACAAGAAAGCTCTTGTGTATTAAAGATAATGGAAACACCAGGATGACAACCTACTCAGAAATCCAGCCCCATGGAGGGGGAATTTGGCTCAATTGGCCCCATGACTTTGATAGCTCAGAAGAAAAACCCTAAGTGACAGCTAGAACAAGAGGTTGTTGTTAGAGTCACTGTAGGTTTCCTAAATGTTTGGGGATTCTTTTGTTGTGCCTGTAAGTGCTTCCAAGGTTGTAATCAACAGCTCAATCCTCTGCTGCTACACAATCAATTTGGTTTCTTGAGTTTACATCCTTGTTTGAACTTGCTTGCTGTTGTTTGACTCTGGGGTAGCTCTGGCAAGATGAGGTGTGTACTTTCTCCAGAGGACAACAATAGAAGAAGTAAAAGAAGATCCCACAAGGAATCTTCAGAATGTCTCATCAAGAAAACTGAGTGGTCTGAAGACTGATGTTATCAAGATACAGGACACAGGAAAAAAAAAAGTATATTTTGACAGATACTTTTCAGTGACCTGCAGGTAGGGGAAGAGATGGTTTATTACATGAGGGAATCCCACAGTGTCTTGTTTTGATGTAAGCAGAACCCAGGACCAGAGATCTGTAAGCTTAGAAGAAAATATGACTTTCATCCAGCAACCTGAATTTCAGAGAATATTTATGTATTTGCTAGCTCTTCAGGCTGCACTGGCAGTCCTCTGTGTGTCAGTTTTAAGAGCTGCCTGATTATTAGCAGTTGTACCTGATTATGTGCCAATTAATACAGGAACTCCCACAGTGTTAATATGAAGGGTTTCCTTTCCTCTGCTGTTCATTTTTATCTACGACTTCAAGAAAAATCTATTGATCACTCCATGCTAACACAGTCATTTATTATGGTTATTAGGCTGTTATAAATCCCAGGGAGCTTTGATAGATCTTACTAGTTTAGATAGTGGATTTATAAGAAATATTTGGCAAATCGTTTGGAGGAACAAAAATGTCCTGTCTCCAAACCACACGCCCCCAGAAGCACCAGTTACTTGTGTCTGCTTGTCCAGTGTGCTACACAAAATGTCCCCCAGGCTCTCTGTTTTCTTACATGTCCATCCTGGGGGGCACTGATAACCACAGAGGTGCGTGACTGTACTGACTGGGAACCAATTCCAGAGACAGATGGATCAGCCACAGGGAGGGAAGGCCTGGGGCTGCCTCCAGGTCACACGAGGTGACCAGAACTGCAGCTCTTGGCAGGGCAGGACACCCTGTTTCCAAAACCAGGCAGCCACCATGGCTACTTCTGAGAGCCACTCCAATAACTTTTCCAGGAGACACCTTCTGCACACCCCAGCAGGTCCCTGCTCCTGCYTGCACTTGGAGCAAAACAAAACCAAACCCTTTGGCTGAGTTTTTCAAAAGCTCCTTAAGAGGCTTGTGACTGGGAGGTAGCTTAGGTCAGTCTGCTGCTTTTGAAAACTCTTCTTGTCTGTAGTGTATTTAGTGTCAAATATTAATGTATAAATATTCTGAGAATTAATGCTTTCTGACTCCTGGTGACTGCATAATACAAAGAGAAATAACACCTAGAAATCATCACTTATTTACAATAGTAAACTATTAATTTTCAGCCATCTGGCATGTGACAGGAGCTGTTCTGTATTTAAAAGCATATCTTTCTCCCTTGCTTGTCTCAGTTCGGGTGACTTTTACGGTGTCTCTTCACAGAGCTCTTTTACCAGGGCAGTGATTTGCAGTTCACATAAGCCACCAGGCTCCTGCTTTATGACCTTATGTTACAGATAATACAATTTAAGATGCTGATTACAGAATGGGTCTGTGAAATAGGATGGAAACTTTTGCTGGTCTGTGAGGCTGTTCTGCTTCTCTTGGAGCATAAATGAGTTTATTTTGTCGTCTCCTGAAGATCAGCCATATCCTCTGCAGCACACACACATGATGTATTTTCTGCTAATCCTATGGTTATTAATCTGTCTTGTGGTAGCAGCCATGGCTCAGAACSCAAGCAGAGAAAAACAAGGTTTGAACTTAATACAGTCATGCAAGTTGCTTGTTTTTACAGGTGACACACCCATGGCTGGCTGGTTCCTGATGTAGCATTATTCAGTAAMGTATAGAAAACAGCCAGACTAAACCATTCAAGAATAATAACCTTTTTGCCATATGCATTATCTATACAAGTGAATATATTAATGTTATTAATAATAGCCTCACATTAATGCAAAGCTGTGCTGTCACCTGCCACAGAACAGTGGCTGTGTGTATGACTCCATTGGTTATTACATTACAAGGATGCCTGGAGCCTTATGCTGACATTAAGTGAAGCAAGCATGGCATTTAATGCATTTATCTAAGTAAAAAAAAAAATTAAAATCATACCTGTAATTTAATATATGCATGCTCTTCACCGTGGCAATTACCCACAAGTCCACAAAGAACAGACTAGGCTTGAGGCTATCAGACAGTTTATTCAGGATTATTCTTACGGATGATAGCACTTCATGGTTTCCAAAACAAGCTTGTTCATTACATTGCTTTCTGCTGTGTTTCTGCAAGATGCCCCTTTCTAGTATTTCTGAACCATGAAAAATACCAGAAAACTGACATAAGAATGATTTAAGCATCATAGATAAAGGAAATATGCAAAAAGTGAATTTTGTTCTGATGCTGTCTGCAGTCTTTTAATCAAAGAAAAAGTTTGCACAGCCAGGAATCAATGAAAGGGAGCTGAAGGGGAAAAAAAAGACATTCAGAATTATTAACCCCATTTTCCAGCCTAATTTTTAGCACAAAGTAAAAACATACAATCATCACCTCATAATAATCTGTGGACTCAGGTATTCTCACTTAGGTAGAATTGCAGAAGTTTACGCCCCCAGAAATTTATGCCTGTTGCTTTTCTCTGAATCTGTAGCCTTCCA
The DNA here is from genome assembly GCA_003546035.1 of Mixornis gularis. Taxonomy (NCBI): domain Eukaryota; kingdom Metazoa; phylum Chordata; class Aves; order Passeriformes; family Timaliidae; genus Mixornis; species Mixornis gularis. The sequence goes on from QVAJ01000048.1 coordinate 71,993, forward strand.
GAAGTCTGTTCCAGATTTCTGAACAGACTATGCACCCCAGCGTGCTGAGRGCATCCAAATGCTCCAGTTGGATCATCCTSAGTGATTAGCAAACAGCAAAATTTCTCAGCACAGGCCAAGTCGCAGTTTGAGGTCACCATATTTCTGACACACAAGACATCTGAAATGTTGAGCTGAAGGGCCAAGTTTACAAAGTTAAGATTCCGATGGCTCTTCTTTGTTTGTTTATGTCTCAATACCTTAAGCAGTAAGGAATTTGGCCACTTATTCTGGCATTCTCAGGTAAGTTCTGAGTTTCTTCAGGTCAAGACAGCTGCTTTCCAGGGGCCATGCCAGCAGTCTGTGCTACTTTTATTGTTCAGTATGCTGAGGAGATAAGGAAATGGGTCATGAACATCATCAGAAACACCACATGTTTAAGCATATTTGTCACCACAATCTCATTGCCATTGGCTTTTCCTATGCAGCAGTGTAGAACTCATAAAACTGTTCTTAAATATTGACCCATTTTTTTTGCTTAGTTATAGGCTTGGTTCATTTTATTCTAAAATAATCAATAATGTTATTTACCTGGCAAAACATTTCCTCAAACATTTTCTAACCAGCCAGTGTAAGACCAATGTTGAAAAGTTTGTTTTCTTCATTACAGCTCWAAATTATGGTTTGTTTATTTAGAAAAAACACACAGGAAATATGGTCGTATCTAGCAAGAAAGATTTTAAGATATTGTACTTTTTGAAATTGTAGCTGTAATGGCTCAGGACCATTCCACTGATATACACTAATGCTGGAAAAGAAATTCTTGGAATGAAAAGCTCTACTTTTTCAAAAATGTTTGGATGTCATTTAGGAAGTGAGATCAAAATATTTTGCCTCAGGATAAGTAAACTGGTATTGCAATATTTGGTTTGTGAGACAGAGTCAAAATATTAGCATCGTTATAGTGATAACATGCAACTCTGAAAAAATCCCTCAGCCTGTAGAGGAATTTCTCACAGGTCACTGCAAGGATTCAGTAACATAAGCCCGGATAAAGTGTTTCAGTGTGGTGCTACAAACAGAAATTAATTTTTATGTGAAAATGTTTAAATTCCTTCACATCAGCCTAAAGTCCTGAAAGGTTGTATTTGGACACTCCCAATTGGAGAGTTTCTTTGAACTTTGGTTCTGGATTTAATTTTTGTTCTGTTTTATGTGAATTTATTGTCAATATTATTATTTATTTTATAATCTTCCAYGGTAAAATAAATTCTAAATTTTTAGGATTTCTAGTACCTGAATATGTTTGTCATAATCCAATAAACTAAACTGCTTTAAGCACAGAGTAAGCTAACTTGTCTGTCCCAAATACGTATTTACATGGCTTTAACAAGGCTTAAGGGATGAAGGGTAATGTTTTGTTGTTAGAGGAGGAAAAAAAAGTCCGCCTATTGTTTTACCTGGCAAGGGTCTTCCAGTTTCTAAATAACATTGTATTCTGCAAAAGCTTCCTAGCCTAGTATTTATTTCCACTTCGTGAAAGATACGTGACCAGAAAGATGAACGTGTTGCTCTCCCTGCTGTGCCCTCACTGAGGTGAGAGGGACTGTTGGCTCARTGCTTTGAACTTCCTTTTTGGCAGATGACAGACCCTACTAATAAAAATAACATGTTCAAAGACATGSTTAAGGCCTGTGCTTTGGCTGTGTGAGAAGTTTTCATTGAGCACCTCAGCACCATGAACACCCAGGGAAAGGAAATAACACCGGTCACTCCAAACTGCCACACCAAACACCTCAGTAAAGCTGATGCCACCACCTGGGAGTCTTAGTTATTGAACTCTAGAAAAAGCCACAGCACACAAAAAATCAAAAAACCTGCTGCTTTAGCGTGTGACAACATGACCCAAATGGGTGGTGAAAGGTCTGAAGAGGGCAAGGCACCATGAGGGGAAGTGGTGGCCATTTTCTGGAGGCCTTGCAGGGCATGGTGGCTCCCCYATCCCTCCCTCTGCTGTCCCTGCTTCATTCCCACTGCCAGCTCCCACAGCCCAGGGGCAAMGCCAGGAGGAAAAATACCTCAGGCAACTGGCAAAACCCTCCTCCCAGGCTGGGACCAGGGTAGCCATGCTGAGGAGAGGGAGTCGTGGGGGCTTGGCAGCCATCACCTCAGGCTGAGGCGGGAATGCCAGGGCTGCAAAAGAGGGTGAGGAGATTTAGTTGTCTGATCCGGGACACCCTGAAAGTGCAATGCAGCCACGTCCTGAAGAAATGGCTTTATAAACACRCCCTCTTGGATCAGGGCCTTTGAAATTTAGGCAACCACAAGGAAAAATTGGAACAGAAACAGCTGCTGAGGCCCAGCATCCCAGGAAACATGTCCCTCCATGGATGTCTTATCCAGTCCAAGAATACCACAGAATACAGTGCTGACCCTGCCCACAAAGGGAAATCTCTGGGATATAACCCAAAGGAGACAAAGTTTTCATTTTAAGGCAGRTCAGCTGGGTTTTATTTAAATTCTTTTCTATATGTTCTAATCCAGAATGAAAGCTACCATTATTTATGTCATTCCAGTCTGACTCATTTCGTAAGCTACAGCCACTGAAATGCAGAATAAAAAATATGGCAAATTATAATTGATAGCATCAAACAATAGAGCAGGGGCAGATACATTCCACAAATTCCTTCAATAAATTTTGGGATTTACTTCCCCCCCACCCCCCCGGTAAAAATTTATTTTAAACACCAGTTCAACATTTCATTTCCATGCTTTCCAATGCATCTTTCCCTATTATCCTACTAATAAGCTTTTCCACTTTGGTTTTGTCCCCACATCTGCCCAGGATGATCAATGCTCCAGAAGGGTTTTTACCTGTCTCACACTAATATTGCTGGTACCAGCAACAGCCTCATCATTTACCCTGCACTGAAAGATGGGAAAAACTCAGCCCCAGGTAAGTTTTCTGGCTCCTCACTGTAATAACTAGTGCCACTAACACAATAAAATTTTATATCATTTTTATTGCATCCCTCCCAGAGAATTTATAGGCAGAGCAGTGGATTGCAGAGCAGATGTGTGAAGCTGCAGACAGAACTGCATCTGTTTCCTTTTGCCACAAATTGTTTTGTATAGATCCCTGTTGACTAGGAAATTTAACATACTGTCGCTGTACATCACATTTGTAATAAAATCATTGTTAAACAAATACATTATCCCCTTCTACTCTCCTCCCCCTTTTCTTTTTCTAATAACAAACTGARTTTATTTTCTCTCCCTCTCCTTCCTTCTCACTCCCCAAAATAGATTTTTCTTTTGGCTCCAGTTTCACTTGGACCTGAGCCAAGTCCAGAAGTTTGATGTCAGTTTTTACAGCAGTCCTGAGAGTACAGGGAAGGTGGGGAAATGTCAGTAAAAATCTGCTGCTTCCCACTAAATCAAAATGTATTTGTCATTGCATTTCTTGATGGGGCCTTTTTTTTTAAACCCAAACCCTGATTTCTGTGAGCAGAAGGGAATTAAGTCACCATCCAGATCCAGATATGGAATTGAAAAGAAAAGCTGTCTCTGAGCTGCAGAAAGTTGCCTGCAGCATTTAATCTCCAGGCTGGGGTGATGCCCTGMTTTTGCTGCAGCTGCAAGTGCTTTGCAACCTCATCCTCCGCTGGGTCACTGCAGATGCTCCAGTTTTTGGGCTGTGGAATAAACCAGCTCCTGGTTGCTGATAAACACAGAAAGCAGAGGCCTCTGAGAGAGCATTGCCATTTGCAAGAAAAAAAATTCTAATTTTGCTTATATTCCTACAAGAGGGAGAGCGGTATGTTAAAACAACACAAACCCTCCAAGGTAACACGTATCTTTGGGAAATACATGTTTTCTGAAGGATGGGGCCACACCAGCTGCAGCTACTCTTCTTCTTGGGATATGGTTGCCCAGCAGGGTCTGTGTCTCGGAAAGAGGGAAAGCCAGACCTGCACCATCTCACATGGACATGGAGCAAAGCCATACAGGACTGCTCAGGACTGTGGCTGTACATCATTCCCCAAACCAGGCATTCTCACAGAGAGCCACTGCCATACCAAAAATCTGGGTACAGTGCCAAGCTGGGAACACAGCTGACACAGACAATAACGAGGGGAAGCTGATGAGATTATGACTGAAAAATCACAACAGTAATAAAAACGACAGAAGGAGTCACAAGCCCTTTAAAGGGTTCTGCCTTATTTGCATTTTCTKATGTTGCTTGGAAAACCTAATGAAGTTTATCTTCTGTCATTAAGATAAACCAGCTCTGTGGTGGTGCTGTCAGAGCTTCACTAATTAAAAGTCAGCCTCCAAGTGCTTAAAGCTTGTCTACACTTGAAAATTAATTCAGTTTGAGGGAGCGTATACATTTAATTTGCAGCAGCTATATTACCTAAATTAGGATATCTATTTTGTAGGCATGGTTCCTCTGAACTTGGCTTGATTTGAAACTGAGCATTTGCTTCTTTGCCTTACCCTGAACCAAGAGATCTGTGTATAAGGAAGCATTTGGGGATACCTCCTGCTAAGTATCCCCATGCACAGACAAGACATAGGGTAGCTGATCCACAGCMCTTTCCTTTCTGAATGCTTCTCCTTGCCTTGTGCCTCTTCAGCTGAGGTAAGGCTGCAAGCAACAGATGATGCATGGCTGCAAACAATGTGCTAAATTGATACAGTTATCAAATTTGTATGGACCAGTAGTGCTTATGCAAGGCTGCTATTACAGCACAAAGCCTAAATAAGAGAATTTAAACCTGACTAAAACCTTTCTAAAAAACCAAAAATATTTTCTTTGTATTCTTACAAGCAAGAAAATTTGGAATAGAGAAAAAATAGTATGAACATTTGGGATCACTTTTCTTTATGTGCGTTGTATGAACACAATCATCAACCAATTCAAGAAATACACAGCAAATGAACACTAGGTAGTATAAAAAGAATTCTGTTACCATCAAGGGTGCTTTCCCAATTAAATTCCAAGAGCTTACAACATCCAAGACATTTGGAAATTTCAGAATACATGAAGAGCACAAAGCAAAGTTCTTAGTCCCCCTTCCTTTCAAATCCTGCTCTCAGGTGCATGTTCAAAACAAAGTTTTTCTAATGCTTGCTAGTGGAACAGATCCAAGACAAGGACTAGAGAGGACATGGAGCAATGCAGCATCCACAGCTTGACCCTCGTCATCTAATCTGGATGATGTACAGAGGGCAGAGAGATGCTGTTTGAAAGGAAAGGCTGTCCCCACTCAGAGGAACATAAGTGGGGGAAAMTAAATGCTGTTTCAGGTGCTCTTTTTCAGATCTCTTTGTAGAGCTCACAGAGCATAACATAGGTCCAAGTTGGTCTTTCGGCATCTGGCAAGTCCAGACACAAAGAACAAGTCAAATTGGGAGTTTTAGTCAGGATCTTAAAAGAAGATTCATTCATCACCTTTGTGAGGGAAATGATCACAGTGCTTCCCTCATCTATTTTAAACAAAGATTTTGGAGAATGTTGAAGGGAAATGGCAGATGGAGAGCCATGTCTAGCAAAATGTGTTTGCCATATGAAAAGAAACAATTTGGTAGTCCTTGCAAGGGTGTCTGACCAGGTGAAAACAACATAATTTTCCCTCTTCTATGTGGAAGGCAAAGGGACTTTCCTTGCTGTTAAATACAAAAYCCTTTAAGCAACATCTACTCTCTACAAGATTTTAGCCAATTTTCTACTTGCTGCCATCTATATTTGGTGGGAGTCCTCCCCACCAATTTTAGCATTTTTTTGTTAGATGTCTGCAATGGATTCCCCCTGAGCAACTGACTGATGCTTCCAACAATGTCACTTTCCTATGATGAAAATGGGAACCTCTGCTCCAGCAGGACACTGGTAAAATAAGAGCTGCCCTCCACTCAGTTATTATTTTCTCCCAACTAATAAGAAATGGCCTCAAGTTGTTCCAAAAGATATTTAGATTGGCTTTTAGGAAAAACTTCTTCTTTGAAAGGATTGTCAAGTACTGGGACAGGACACCCAGGGAAGAGGCTGTCACAATCTTGGAGGTATTTAAGAGACACATAGAAGTGGTGCTGACATGTTGGTTTTCTGGTAAGTTTGCCAGTGCTGGGTTTATCGTTATCATAATGACCTTAGAGGTATTTTCCAACCAGATGATTCTGTAATTAAGGTGYAATATTCTCAGAGAGAGATATTTAATGTTGATAAACAAAGTCCTAGAAGTACCACAATAAGACAACATCCAGATATCCCACTATTTTCTTTTGTTCTGTCCCTCCCTTCATTTTCTTATGTATTTCTCATGTAAGATGCTTATTACCATGGATGGTCTGGGATGGACAGTGCCTGAGGTCACTGTGGCACTGGCACTGCACGACTGCTTGGCCCCCAGGAAATTATATCATCCTTCTGTGAAGCTAAGAAATCTCAAGTGATGGTTGTCCTTCCTCGAAATACAGCCACAAAAGCTTCCCTGTTGTGAAATTAACTGGGGGGAGCCAGGGGAGGAACACCAAATCCTGGTCTCCAGAGGAAAATATTCAGGAGGACTCCTGCCTTTGCCAGTACACATGTGTGGACACATGTACATGGACACATGTGCGAATACTCAGAACAGGACCATGCATTGGTTTCCAAAATAACCTGAAGGATAATAGAGGATGCAATTGGCAGTGGTTCTCCAGCTGGGATGAGGTATTTCTCCTACTGGTATCCAACCGCTTGCTTGAAAATGAAACGGTTGGCAGTAGAAATGTGCCACAGCTGGAAAACACRAACGAGTCAAAGCAAATAAACAATCCCAAAATTAGTTTTAAGCCAGAGAATAAAAATCAAACGTCATTTGAAAGCGTACTAAAATTGGCTGGTGTCTGAGAGAGCATTTAGTGGCTCAGTGGCTCAGCACCTCTCTGATGCACTTCAGAAACTAAAGAGAGAAACAGAGAAACAGTCTTAGATGAAGCAATAAATAATGGACACTTTCAACACATAATTTGCATTTGAATTAACTAGGCTGGCTAAATTAATTCATCCATTATGAAAGGAAAATTTTACTGTCTGTATTTTCAGGCTCCCTAGTGTGCTAAGTTAAATGGGCATTGAGGCAGGGACTACTGGCTTCCTAAAAATTGCTACTAAATTACTTTGCTGCMAATTATTATCTAGTTCACACAATTTGGAAGCTTAATGCTGATAAAAACAAYTGTCCCAGGGCCTTATCTTTTCTCCACTGTTTAGATTGTGAGGGTGAACAGCTACAGCAGCACTTTGGAGCAATCCAGGCCTCACTCAGGTTTTTGTCTAAACCACTTTTCATGCCTCCCACCACAGAAGGGTTAAATCACAYAACCAAGGTTATTTTGAATTCAGCATAAATTTAAAATTTTTTGAGGCTSAGGGGTGATGTCTTTGCAACATTATTTGAATTGCTTCCCTGAGAAAATTTCAGATAACCTTAAAATAGATAGTTGCTGCAATATATGACAATAGGTTATTAATTATATAGCTTTGAGCAGCCAACTGGAGAAAGACATAAGCTTGGAGACAAATGGAATAATCAATAATAAACAATCATCGTTCTTAATAATGCATTGTGTTTGCAACTACAGACACAAGTTATATTTTCATGAACTACGCCATCAGGATTTTCAAAACCATGCTCAAAAACTCCAAAAGCATTTGAAGAAAGGGGAAAGAGAAATTGTCATCTTCCCCATTGCAAACAAAGAGTGGCAGAGGAGGAAACCAGCTCGTAATTCAAACCACGCTCAGGGTAGTGTCACATCCCTTTACCCACTCCATGTCAGGAGAGATACACCACAGTAACCTCCAAGTGCACCCCAGGATTCCCAAGGGACACACTGTGGCCTAAGGGAGAGGATCTGAGCAGCGAGGCTTTGACAGGAGCACGGTTCACCAGCAAAAGCTATTTAAATTGCTGACACTTCTGCCAGCATCTGGAAAAAACTTGTTCTGGTTGGGGAACAGGAACAAGCAAGTGATGGATGGGCACCTGGCAGCACTGCCCTTTGCTAGWGAAGCTTTTAACACCTTCTGTGAAGTTAGAGAGGAGCTTTAGCACACTGCTCAATTCACACAGCCAGGTCAGGACAGGATGGATTTTGGCAGAATAGTGACAATCTCCCAAAACAGCTGTGTTGGAAAGCAGAAGAYGTGCCTGTTGCTCACAGTTTTCCAAGCTTTGTGTCCCACACCCTGGTCTACCTTTCCCCAGAGAAACATAACACATTCCAGCATCAACTCTTCTTTTCCTCAATTATTTTTTTTTGTAATGGAGGAGATATCATAGCAATCCTTGCTGTGCCAGACTATTACTCCATCAGCCCATAGTTTCCTCACTCCACATGAACCATAACAATGGTGTGAGGAGAAGGAAGAAAGAGAATAGGAAGGCAATAAATTGATACTACACTCCTTGCAATGACACTATGATCCCCTATCCAGAGAGCTCTAGCACCAAAACCAAAGAATTAGAAACATTTCAACTCTTTCTTTAGATTGCCATGATGAAACAAGCTGAATGAACTGCTGCCTACTAAAGGTACCCAAATATTTTCCACTCTCCTTCCTCACTGTCTATTGATTTCTTCTGTGCAGAAAGYAAACCACACTGCAGCAGAAAGCTGCATTGTTACATGTTGCAGCAGCCCTCTTGTTAGAGGGTAGAAACGAGCTGAGACAGACTCCTTGTTCATCACAGCATGAAAAGGGCCCTGGTTTATTCCTCTTTCCAGCTCAGCCATCTTGACCCCAACCATTCCCTGACTCTGGCTGCAGCAGCTCCTGCTGGAGGTTTCCCTTGCAGCCTCTGACTGCTGGTTGTTTCCTGCTCAACTCTGACTGCAGGGATTGGTTTGCAGACTCTGAATGCAGCTTTTACCCAGCTAGACTGTGACTGCAGGTTCCAACAACAGGCTCTGACTGCACACCCACACTGACCTCCCAACAACAATTCCCTTCTTCCCTCCTCCTCAAGGTTCCTCCTCCATGATTCCCCCTCACCAGCTCACCCACTCCCTTAATCACTTATCTTTATTGGATACAGCTGTGACTCATCAGGGGTGAGGATGTATTGGGTAATTAACACAGCTGTTACTTATCAGGGGCCAGGTCACCTGTACTCCCTTCTCCTACAGTTAGAGTCCAAAGGGACTGTCTCCTTCCCTGTCTGCTTACAAACTGAGAAGATGGGACCAGGCTTTGTGACAGTCTGTCCTTGCTGCCTTTGTCACTTCAGTCCCAAAGACTGTGTATACATTTCTTCAGCATTAAACCTAAGAGGCAAGATATGTTGTCTTGTAAGTCACATCCGTCAAGATATATAAATCCATTTACAGAATTGCTAAGGTTTCTTCCTTTGCTCTTAGCTCCAGAGAAGATTAAAAAATTTGGATCTAAACAGAGTGAAATTGAAGACCRTAACAGGATGGCACTTTAAATATTGATTTTGTTATTAGTGGAATGTTACGGCACAAAGCATCTACCGTGTGCAGAGCGAGAATAGACAGACATCCTCTAGAGCAGCTAACGCCCTGGAACCTTACAGGGTAACTTTTAAAAGCATTCACTAAACAAGGAGCATAGAAATACATTTAAGCTACCTGAAATGATTGACAAATGATTGACTCTYGCAAGGGCCGTCTTTAAACCAAGAGCAAACTCTGCCTGCATTTGGGCGGAAAATGAACAGAGGAGATTGCCACTAAAGGGAGCATTGCCTTCCCAGCCAGAGGCTGAGGGTGATAAAAGGGATGTTTAGACACATCATAGCGACAAGTCTGCGTTTTTAAATTTTTGTGAGCTGATACAAATCAAGGAGCCTTGAGGCAAGCRTTCAAGTAYCGAGCAATTCAATATCAAAGATAAGAACAAATAAAAGTATCTCACAAATCACAATTATGAGGACAGGCTTTCTCCAAGATTCATTCAAATTTTCAAAGATTCAGTATATASKATATATTAAATATTATTTAYGCATTCCTTGAGCCTTCCAATCGAGGGGAGAAATCCTGCATCTCCTAGTCTAATGTGAATAGGCTAGTTTCCTTCCATATCAGAAGCATTTCAGAAAATTAATTCTGTATCTCTGAAAAGGTCATTTATTCAAGGATGAGTGACAGGTGCCATAAACTTACTTGTRTGTCTGTTCAGCTCGAGTGAACACAAAGCAAATCAATTCAGTGTGGTCAAGTGTAATTACCTGCCAGAGYAGGATCCATCGCTTGCATTTATTATTAACAATGCCACAGATACACCAAATTCAACAGCAATTTTGATTAGTGTGCGGTCATACATTGGTCTTCCTTCCCAAGTGCTTCCTTCTCCCGGAGTTTATAACAKGATTATTACAGTGGAATAATTTTATTAGTATTTGTACTGTGATAGCAATTAGCTTCCAGTTCTGAATGAACAAATGATGAGGTCCAGTGCTAGATTAGCAGGATTAAATTTTAGCTGCAGGKGGGAAAGGCTGTGTTATTCTAAGATGTGCATGTGTTTCTAGGAGCTGGAAGTGCTCACAGGACCTTGAGGCCTTAGCTCCTCTTTCTTTCCATTGCCTCAAAATATTTTTTTTAACATATAAATAATACACACATTGTGGGTGAACTCTTTCACTAAGCTCTGATCMCCTGTGGTTATAAAAGACTTCAGCACTTACTTGGTACGCTCTAAGTGTGATTTCAAGGACCTAAAAGTTCCATCTCAACAAGTTGTGAATGAATAAATTGATGGATGAATAACTCTTTACTTTTAAAATAAGTTTTTGTTTGTCATTCTTTCATGAAACAATTTAATAGAAAATGACATGTACTCCCCAATAAGCCCTGTACCATGCTAGCAGTCATTAATACTTTCCTGCATTGGGTTTTCTCCCCATTTTCTGGTATGATATAGTTTGGGGAATCCTGGATATTCTAACCCAGATGTTTTTTAATCTCTTCAATAAAATGAGAACAATGAATGCTTGTAAATGGGGTGTTCATTCAATATAAAAATTCAATATATGTTTATGTTCCCATGTGATGTTTATAAAACCCTGAAAAAAAAGAGAAAGGTTATAGATTATGAAATGATTGATGGAAAGTAGCCAAAAACTTCAGCCAAATTAACCTAATGCTTACAATAYACACACAGCAGTCAATCACAAAGTTAGGAAGGAACTGATCATTGCAGGAGGATTCAGAGCATCATTGTACAGATGAATTGCCTCCTAGCCTTCAGCACAACTGTGTGGTTACACAGTGATGCTTGTGTCAGTTTTGCTTTTGTATGTGATGGCAAAACTGTTCTGGTACAGGCAAATGAAAATTAAATTATGATTTAATAAGAAGAAAACCAATTAGAAACAAAGGTAACTCACAGAGACAGAAACATTATGCAAAACAGTTAACAAATTAAGAAGGCTGACCTTGTTGGAATCATTTCTAAACCTCCCCAGCAGGCAAATTTAGCTGTGTGCATCAGACTACAGTTTCCCTGAAGCGCTCCAGGGGCATCAGAAACTRCCATGATTCCCAAGGAGTTCTCTAATCATGTAAGTTGCCTGGGTGCTGTTCAGCATAAGAGCTGTTTAAAGAACAAAGGATATAATTCTATACAATGCAGAAATCCATTTGTCTTATTTTGTGAGGTTCCTGCTGAAGTCCTGGCTCCCGAGGTAGTGCAGTCAGAATCAATTCTCACCTCCATTCATCGTGCCTCGGGGATGAATGGATGCAGTCTGTGTGCCACATCCATAAGAGCTGCTTCCATTATTCTCCAATCCCCCCAAAACAAGTATAATTCAATTGATTTTCTCTGTGCTTCCCAGAAGGTTACAAAGGACAAAGCTGTGCAAAATGAAAGAGAGCGGCACCCTCCTGGCAGAGCTCTGGAAGCAGCAGGAGTGGGGAGAAGCTTGAGTTAGCAGAGGATACTCATACACAGGGTCTCTGGAGCAGGGGGGCTGTAAAGATCTGTCTTCCCAAAATTCTGGCAACTGCTAGGCCAAAGGATGATGCCTTTAGTTTTGCAGCCTTTGCCCAGTTAAGACAATGCTGACTTCCTTATGTTTTTATAATTTGATAGTTTATAATTCGATGGGTCCACAACCCATAGTGGACTTCTTCAGGAGTCACTTTCTTATTTTGCTCAGCATGAGATGCTCCTGAAGTACAAGGAGCTCTTGCAAGACACCAGGGTCCTCCTATTTTTACCATCTTAATGGAATCAATGAACATTTTCTGTAACATGATTTTGCCATCAGATCTAATGGGTTCACCAGAAAATATCAAGCTATGGGGGAAACACCATGATTATGTTTATTATTTTTGATGATTTTTATTTTTCTATCAAGAGCACCCAAATGAAATGGAAAGCCTGAATTTGAAAATGCTTTGTTTTGTTCCTTATTTAAAATGTAATAACTACTGCTCTTTGGGGGATAAAGCCCCAAACCAAACACAACTTGCTGTTCTAAATCACGTTTCACTTTAGATTTCAGCATTTACCACATATGGGACAAAACACCATTTTTGTTCTGATCTACATGACAGGCTGTCATCAGGACATGAATACATCCACGTGGACCTAATCGACTGTATGTACAAGGACTACATGTTCCTAAAGATTCTGCTTATTCAGTCACAATATAAAAATAGAAAAGAAAGAGCCATTGCCTGCCTTTCACAGAATTTCATGTAAGCTGTCATGAAGTTTCTGATGTTTTTCAGATAAATAAAGCATTTGATAACTACACTGAGCAACAGGAGGCAGAAATACATTGACCTGGGAATATATAGATTGAACAATTTCAGCAGAACAACAGTATGGACTTCAGGGACCATTTCTGTGATGGATCCTTTTAGCCCTTCAGTGCCAGGATCTACAAGGCTTAAGGGATTTCCCCTGCAACATCTATAGGTGGACATATATCTTGAACTCAGTTAAAAAACCACAAAATATTTATCTCACTTCATTTTAGGTCATATCACAACCTAATCACAATGAAGACAACACTGGCCTCCTATTTAGCTTCTTAGTTTGGACTTTATGATCTCCAAGGTCTCTTTCAACCTAACTGATTCTGTGATTCTGATTCTTCCTTTAAAAGCAGCTTAATGCTATGGTCAAGTTTTGGTCTGGTAAGCGCCTATGGATTTAGTCTTTTCATGTTCTGTGACCTAAGTCAGAAGCCACAATATTCCTCAGTATGCAATGCTGGGTTTCCTTCTGCCCTTCTGAAAGTGTAATTCATGCAGAAATGAAATGCCTTGGAATTGCTAAGGAAAAAAAAAAAACACCAATAGCTCATCAGGCACATAGGCTGATATTCCTCTGACATTTAATTCCTGTCTCCCTTTGTGAAATCAGCACACTCTCAAATTAAATTAGACCTGAAAGTCTTCTAGTCTGATGAGTGAAGAGAGCACAAATGCTCCAGGCTCAGGGTGTCCCTCTCCTGCTGAGGAAAAGACCCAAAGAAGCATATGGAGGGTGCACTCTTATTGGAAGCCAAAACTCAGCCTCCTCATTTTCCATATTTGTTTCAAAGCTTTTCCTAATCTATATTTCTGCAATTTTTTTTTTTTTCCCCCAACAGAAACTCCAGCTTGGGGGCGTGTGTGAAAAGATGATATAACGTTTCACAGGTGTTATCAAAATAATTTTACAGATGACACTGGTATGAAACCAAATGTTTCTTTGATGTTTTGATGAGTCCCTATCTCCATATTTTTCCAGCAGGACTCTCATTATTTCAGTATCACCAATCTAGATTTTAAGAACACCGAGTTAAATATTTCATAACCTTTCAAAGAAAAAAAAGAAAAGAGGAGCTGAAAAAATAAAAGAGAGCCTGAGCACCCCTATGAAAGAGCTCTAGTAACAAGTCAGAGGCACAGTCATCCAAACCATGGAGAGGGGAGAAGTGTTACCACAGGGGCCCTTCCTAAAGGCCTCCCGAAACAACTCGAGCTCTTCAGACAAACAACATGCAGTGAGACAAGGGCTGAGTTCACAACTACTTACATATTTTATATTGAGTCATAATTAGCTGCAATATATATACACTTCACTTTAAGCCAGCTATGAATAGATGAGTAAGTGCCAGGGACTGCCATCTGCTCCCTAAGCCATAATTAACTGCCTGATTACGAAATACATATATATTTATCTAATTAGTTATAATAGCCCTGCTTTAGCTGGCTCTGCTCCAGAAATCAGGTGAAAAAGTGAGTCCTACTGCTTGATGGAGAGAGACATAAACAGTACTCACAGGGGGGCTCCTCCAGAGGCCAGCATGGCTCTACTGGGAGGGCAAGAAGGGTGAGAAGGGACATCCAAAGCAGGGAGCTGCTGGAAGGTTTAACAGGACAAAACCCAGGGCATTGCTGAGCCAGCCCCTCTCTGCCTGTGCCAGCATGGGCCATGATGTAAATCTTGCCTTGGCTTTCTTGGTGCTGTGGGTGATGGTCAGATGGTGAGAAGACAGGAAGGTGAGTGCACAGACAGGTGKAACTGTGCCCCACCATGAGGGGACACCAACCAAATGCTGCTTCTTCACACAGAGATCACTGATTATTTGAGCCCAGATAATTCTACTGGCGACACGGTCCAGAAAGACTTTCTATGGAGATTGGGATACTTTGCTAATTAATTCAGGAAGAAAAAAAGAAATTCCCTTAATATGTATTTTTTCCCAGTTCTCTCTGCAGTGGGAGAGTGTGGCACCCACTGTTAATTTCTGGGTGAGCAGCATTAAGGCTTTGCCACAGGTCAGTTTTTATCATAAATTCCACATTTTGATTGCAACTCTCACACTTCCTGCAGCATAAATACATTTAGGGCCAGATTTTAAAAGCATTTCAGATGCCAAAGGGTACATTTGACATCGATTTCCAGGGAAGCCAGGAATCCAAAYGCATCAAAATCCAGTCATTCAGCCCAGCCCCAGTGAATCACTCTCTGTTTCCAGGGGCTGCAGACTAGCTCAATTTTGACTTCAGATTAGGAAGCCCTATCATTTTAGTAAGCATGGAACTTCTCACAGCAATCCACCCATGGAAAATCTCCACAGAAGGAATAAAAAAGGTGTCCTACAGCTTCTCCATCACTCTTTACACACCTTGTGATTTTGCAGGACCTATCTGTCAGGTTCTCTCCTGAACACCAACAGCTCACACTATTTACATCTCCTCTGGATATCTATTTTAGAGCCTGTGCTTCCTTCCTGGAAGCAGAGAGATCAATCCATGAGTTAGGATATTAATATGAAACCTCCACAAGATGCACTACTAGAGCTCAGGGCTCCCCTGTGCATGTATTGAACCAGACCTTTGGTAACTGGTGTTTATTCCCACAGGGAACACCCATCCAGTGGGCCAAGCTGCTGTAGCAGCTTGCAGACTTTTCACAGCTGGGATTCCTGCTCAGCTCTGCTTCCCCTCATACATTATAGCTGCTTTTGCACCACCACGCTGATGCCATCAGACCCATCAAGCTCTCCCATGACATTTCTACACGAGAAAAGTCCATCATCCCAGACAATGATTTCACCAAATCCATCATCAAAGCCTGGTAAATGAAGTGTGACAGACTCGTTCTCACTCAATGCCCGTGGTGGTGTCAGGTGACAGCAGTGATGCTGATGTGGCTGTCCCACAGCAGAGCAGGTACATTAATTTAGTGACACACACTCCTGTCTCTATTCCTTGGCTTTCTCCACCGCCCCCATGGGGTAACTAGCTGCCATTTCTTCCAGCCTTCAGGGTTAAGAAAAATACCCTCAGAAGTCCCTTTATTTCCGAGGATGGGCTGAGATCCCCGGGTCCCAGAGAGCCCTTTGCACGTTGGTGAGAAGGTGGAAAMATTCTGCCTGCAGTCCCCTTGTGTTTCTGGGGAGCTGCAGCCCCCTTGCAGGTCTGGAAGAAGTATTATTGCTCTGGCACTGTGATTACAAGCTGCACAAAGCTGCTATATTGCAAGTGATGAGTGGGAGGAGGAGGAGATCACAGCTCCTTTTTGGATGAGATGAAGGGATGTAATTTTTCAAATGGGACCAATAAACTGAGACATCTCCCCTTAGAGCCTGTTTCTTGAACACTGCTCGCAGCCTCTCTCAGCCTCATAACAAGACAACTGATCAAATAAGAGAATACAAATTTCTRTTGTTCAAGTAAATAACCTGAAATAAGCTTAATTCTTACCTTTCTCACAGAACCCACTGGCAATTTGCTAAGCAAGATAGTTTTATCCTACAAGATGAAGACATTTAGCAAGTTTAAAAAAAAAAAAAATTACAGAAAATTCACACCATCACCCTGGGCCTGTGTCTCTGCTGAGAAACATGCAGAGCCCCTTTCCTTCAGCTGCMAGCATCCTGTTCCCCATTCTTATCGTTATTCATGAAATTAGAATTCCTTTCAGTAAGAACATTACCCAAAGCAACTTTAMTACTCTATTAGAGCTTTGCTTCTGCCAGTCCCTACACCTGAGTCCTGATGGCCTCTCTCCAGAAAAACATTTCTGTGGAATCTTCTGCAGCCAAGTGGACATCTTCTTAGTGGCTTCCTGGGAACATCTCACACATTGGGATTTACCAGTGCACTGTTGAATCAGGGCCTACCACTTATTTGGCCAATTAACAACATTGGGCTCCTTAATTATGAGCAAACCCAGGCAGATATTTTATGCCTCTTGTTGGAAATTTTTTTTATGTTCTGTGACAACAATTATCAGCATTTTCTTAAAAATGTACTTACACACACACATATATATACATATATATATACACATACATCAATTATTAAAATCTCCTTCCATTTTCAGAAACCATTTTCTAGCCTCGTAATATCAGAGGGTTACAATTTATAGGATCAAAGATACAGGGACCTCACCCTGAACTTGTGACAGGTCCACTCTTCACAGTCATCTTGAATAAAATGGAAACAGCTTCCTCAGGATGGCATAGGAAGGACTCCCCATTAATTTAGATTTTATCAGAGGTTTCAGTTATGTTGGCCACTGAAGCATGCAGTATTCACGTTTCTTGCTGCTGCCTGCACAAATGAGCAGAGCCAAAGCTGTGTGTTCCCATGATCCCAACAACCAAGTTTTGAGGGTGTGCAAAATGCTTGGGCTCCCTCTGCATGCCCTGGCATTGAGTTGCTTTGCTTTCTCTCCTTCCCACCACTCATTTTGCCATGTGACCTGTAAACATGAACCTGTGACCTGCTGTACAAAGCCAGGTTACCTTTAGAAAGGCCAGACATTCCTCTGAGTGCTGACCAAAGTGAAATATTCCTATTTRCCTCTCTTGAAACAGATCTGAGCATACATTTGTTTAGGGAGAAACCCCAACCCTCCTCTACATACCCCTCAAATACCCAAATAAAAGACTTCCTCCCTAATGAGGTTTTTTACTGAAAATAATCTCTTCTCTAAATTGAAAACCCCAGAGAGGGTAGATGCACTGACATTTATATAACCAGAGTAATAATAAGCTAACAATTCATTAATTGCAACAATCTCTGAGCTTTGCCATGCTTGGAAAGAGGTCACTGTGATGGCAAGAGCAGACACCATTTCCCTTTTCACTTGCTGAAACACCTCTGCATCTAGAAAACGCTTATGAACACCCCACCACAGCCCAGCCCTGGGGTGATTTTCAGTCAGCTTTTTGTCATCTGTTTAATCCAGAACTTGGCTTCTTGACAGTGGGCAGTGAGAGCCTAAGTGCTCTCAGACAGCTCTCTTAGCAAGAGTCTTTCCTTAGTCAAAAATCTGATGACAGTGTGATGCCTTTACCTGTCCACATCCCTGACACCAACCACTTTTCTCATTGATGGAGCACTTCTCTGGCCAGACTGAACCAGGGCAAGCAGCTCTGATCTGTGTACAAAAGGCACTGCAATAAGGCTTAGTAAAAAGCAGAAGATATGAAAAAAGTTTGACACAATACTTTATTCCCTGAACCTATTAATGAGCCACAGTTAAAGCTTGAGACATTCTCTGGAGCAAAACTGATGAACAAAGGCAGGTTCAGTTGCTCGAAGCTGTGTGGACAAGAGAGCATCACACAATGTGCTACACACAGCAGACTTGCTGGGAAGCTGTGGTTATTCCTAAAATCTGAGGTAAAGGCTAAAACTAGGAATGACTGATGGAAATTAATTGCCCTTGCTTCGCAATCATGAACAGCTCTCACTTTCTCAAGGGAAAGACTGGGGTGAATACAGCAGCCCTGGTGCTGCTAAAGCTCAGCACCACAWGAATTCCTTTTAGACCCTTTGAAAGTGGCTCAAGGCTCAGCAGGAGGAAGGGAAAAGTGTGTTTGATGGCTGGGGCAGAGAGACTGGTGGGAAGCCACATGCCCTACTGCTGAGCAATTCCATCAGTGCTACCACGACAATAAAATTGGGAGCACAGCAGTGAGAATGAGCTGAGATTTGTGTCTGCAGCAAGTGAAAAGCTTTGCCCGAAGAAGAAGAAGATTGGGTCCAATGTAAAGGGAGACCCTATTTTGTACAATTGCAGGTCTTAGCTTTTCTCCCCACTTCAATTGGCCTCCCTCTGTGCTGCTCTSAGCACATGCCTCCATGCTTGGCTATTATTAACCCTGTAAAGCTGTTAGGAACCAATTCACATGGGAAATGGTAAAAGCACATCACCGTTCTCACCTAAATTTAGACACTTGAGGTAGACCCAAGACCAAATACACAAGTCCAAAGAAGAGTGTTAGGGAAAAAGAAAAATATCCAGCCAAACCTACAGGGCAAAGTTCTCACTGTAACCAGATCCACACATATCRAATTAGGAGCTATTTTACTGAAAGTTTAGATCTTGTGTTTTCATCATCCCATAAAAGAAGAGGAGAAAAGCACTGAGTGACAGCCTGGGAGCAGTCACCCTCACTCACAAGGCCAGTTATCTTCTTTCTCCAAGGGGAGAGAAGGGTTGGACATCTTTTGGAGGACAGATCAGGCTGCAGATATGACCTTCCTATTCACAGTAGAAARCAGGCCAAGACAGACATATACACCTCTGATCCCCTGAGATTTTCCTGCATAATAATGTAAATCAAGGATTTTTACTCAAAGAGGATTTGAGGTTTCGTCTGTAGATTTTACTTATTCAGTCAAAAAGCACCATTCACCCAGGCTAGTTTGTACACTGAATTTCTATCAAATTACAAATACTCCTTTCAGAAATAAATTTATTTCAGCTATCCTGCCCAAAAATACGACGTCAGTTTTCAAACAAGMTCTATTTGATATTTATGGTTGGACCACTGCAACTTGCTTATTCCAAATCCTAGTTTAATGAAAGCTGCCAGCAGCTCCCAAGATAGAGCTGACAAAGTGATGAGCAACACTTCCCTCCACAACAACAACAAAGAATTTTGCCGAGTTGGGAACTTCAAAGGTTTTAATACAAGTATTTGAACAGGATTAAAGGCCAAGGCCTTTCTCACACACCTTCAAGTCAGGAGGGACAGGATTCSTACCCTTCCTGCTCAAAGAGGGTGTCTGTGTGTCACATGGGCAGGTTGTATATTTTAAAAGCCAGGGTCCCTTTTGTTCTTAGATAATGAAATTTGTTTCTTTAGACTAGTTATTATTAAAACAAGTTCTCCATAGAATTTGTACAGGGCTGGAGACAATTTCAGGAAAAGCACAGTATTCACAGAAAGGGCACAGGCTATAAAGCAGCCTTCTGCACTATGTTATCTACTCATCAAATCTATAAACCAAGGSACTGTACTTTAAAAAATAATTGTTTGAGAAAGAGTTACACCTCAGGAAATTCAGCTGTGTTACTCAGAAAGTTCTGTGTTTCAGTGTGGATTTTGTGCAGGAATCCTGCTGTTTTGCACAAAAAAAAAGGTTACTTGAGGAAAAACATACAAAAATCTCCTAACAATACCAAGCATTTAGTCTTTTGCTATTTCAAAGGGGAGAGATTTCTTGTTCCTGCTGATCAGTAGTATTCCCTATCCCAAACCTGAGCTGATCCCAGTTCATGGCTATGTAGGAATGYTGCTGAGCATGGCTGTAAWKGCAGCCACGGGTATTGACAAACTGYAAGACAGTGCTGGGGCTTCACTGTCCTTCCCAGCACAGACAAACAACCTGCTGGTCTCTAGATCTACTGGGAACTTTCCCAGTCACATGGGCTTCCCCTCTGGAAAATTGCACTCAACAGAAATAACCTCTGGGAAATAATTGTGGAATGTATTTTATTGGAGTCACTTTAATCTTAACATYAAAACAACCTGATGGAGTAAAAGAGCTACAATAAATTGAAAATACTGTGAGTTTTGCCTTTGTAAAACCTCTTCATCTTTCTTTCCCTTCCTCTAGGGCAAAAGAGAAGGTCAACATCTATGAATTTCTTCAAGGAGAAAACCTCTTTTCTCAGCCCTCTTTTAATGCAATCACATTGCCAGAGCTACAGGTTAAATGAGTTCTGTGACCTGTCTAATCACAGGGTATAACTTACAGATGATACTGCTCCACACTGCATCCATAAATGCAGAACCCGATTCCTCTCTGCCACCAAGACAAATGCTGTTTTGTATCTCTTAGATGCTGTTTTGTGTCTCTTCTTGCCCGTGAAATTGCTACATTCTCTGAGCCCCATGGGGGCAGCAGCCAGTGCTCCTCCCAAACCCTGTGCAAAGGTGGAAGCACCGTCCCTTTGGGTCTGGGGAGGTATAACCCCAAATGCCCCTCAYCAGCCTGCATCAACTCTCTCACTGCGGCCCAAAATTCCTGGCTTAGCCCTAACAACTTGTTCAAGGTGACTACACAAGCCACTTTCTCATAGTGTAAAAAAAAGCTTTTTACAATTCTAACAGCTTCCCATGATAAATGTAGGAAGTGAAAACACRAAACAGGTCAGACTTAAACATGATGAACCCTCCAGTTCAGAAAGCCTCGGCCGGCCAAGAACACAGAAAGCACACATCAGTACACATGCCTTGCTTCTCCCACCACTTCTGAGCACAGCATCAGGAARAAAGGTGGAAAAAAAGAACAAAGGTGGGGAAAAGCAGTTATTTTGGGAAGCACAGCTTGCATTTTGCCTACAGTCATCCAGCAGCACACACTGTTCACTGCTTTGCCAGGAGACAGCTGAGCCAGCTGCTAAACACTGCCTTTAATTTCTAAAGTGGCCCTCATGAGCCAGGACAGCTGTACAGTTAATTCTTCCACATAAACCATTCCCCTGTCCATGCACATGGTGCTGCCCTGTGGCTGGAGGTGAGAAGCTGCTTGTGATTTATTACTGTCCCTCAGAGGGCACACCCAGTGCAGGCAAAGAGAGCACCCAGCACATCCAATGTGGGCAAGGAACACTGAACTCAGCCTGCAAACAGCTCCCAAACACCCCAAGGCTGGACTGCTTGAAACCACAGTTGTGGAGGATGATATCTTTAACTGCTTCCAAAACCAATGTCCTCTTTCAGTGTCTCAGCACTGAAATCCAGCAAACATTTCTGGGCTTCATCCAGGAGTCCAGCCAGGATATGTATTTCTGCTTGTGTGCTCAYAGCTGAGATTGAATCCCTATCCATGAAAAGCATTTTTGAGTTCTTTCTGGCCCTTTGAGAAAGGACCATCTCACAGTGCCTCTGCAGTCAGGGAGTGCTGGCAGAGGCAGGCACATCTTTCTGCTCTTCTCTGGCTCACAGCAAGGCAGATCAAGGGCCTCAAAACCTCAGACAGAGGTTTTGTAGTCTGTGGCTGGCAGAACTGGAGTCAAAGGCAAGMTTTCACTTGTCAAATTAGATCTCCCTGTGATGCTATCAAGCATTATGGCTCCTGAAGAAAGAATGGAGGTGTAGTGACATGCACAGACCCATTATGTTGGTTTTCACATAGAAAAGGCAAAGACAAGACAGATTTCTTAATTCCCATTCTTTTAAACCATTCTGAAGACCAGAATAAAGCTCTACTCCTCTTTTAAAGGACAAACCCACCACCTCCATGATTTCTTGCTCCAAGGAGCAGCCCTCTGGTGATGTACACCTTGTTTGGGAATTGCCCTGCTGGGTTGGATGYCCTGTTGTGGTTTCTTTTATCAGCAAATAACACCACCCACAAACAATAGCCCTTTAAACAGTCCTAAGGTTACCAAAGCAAAGTCTACAAAACAAATGCAACACCAGAATTATGACTGGCCCAGATGGGTTTAACCTACTCAAAAGMAATAGTCTGTAATTTTATCACACTCCAGTAAGGACAGGCCACTACCTCCGTGCTCTGCACCAACGTTTCCCCCTCAGCTCCCCAGGTGCAGCAGGATTAGGAAATACCACACAGCTCCTGCTCTCTCCATGTCCAGCCATTCTGGTACTGGGCCATTCCATGTTTTCATCCTCAGCCTGCGTCCCTTCCTCACCCATGCAGAAGTAAAGTAAATAACTCTTACAATCGGTTTACTACAAAGACAGAGGGTACTCTCTCCTCCTCATCTTGCTCTTTGGAGATGCATCTGTCTGCCATCTCCAAAGAGCTCTCCAAAAAGCAAAGTCATCTCCAAAGAGCCCAGCCCCAGGTGGATTTTGGGTATGGAAAATGCCAGGTCAGACATGGAGAACTACAAAGAGCAGTGAAGTCCGGGGCAGGGATGGGTAACTGCCAYGTAAGACAAGAAATATCAAGCTTAGCTACTTCTTACATGAAATAATAAATATTGGACAGAAATGTGCCTGTTTGACCAAATGTTGTCATTTTGCAGTTGATTTAAGAGCACCAAATTGAATTTGAAAATGCTATTATGAGAATGGTTTAAAAAAACAAATAAATTTGAGTAGATATAGCCTTAGGGACTATTTTAATTTTCTCTGGGCCAGCTTGCTCCCTCCTCAGAGTCAATGTAGATCAAAAGAATAATTTATAAGCTTTAATGAGAATATTGATTTTTAAGGTTCATTCTCTTCATGTGAGCAGGGAGGGAGGTGACKGGGGAAGGAGCCCTGCAGGCTGTGGCCAGAGCCTTGTTGGAGGCTATTAACCTCCCTGGGACACAGAGCRCCCGTGCTGAGATGGGGAAAGTGCTCGATGCAGCACAGTCCCTGCCCCCAGCAAAGATAGGCATCAGTGTTTCCAAACAACTCACCGTCTAATTTGTACTTATGCAAAAGAGCCGTCCCATAACACAAATCATCGAGCAATTAACATGCAACACTTCAGCACGACTCTCCGTTGCTTGTTGTTGAACTATCTTCAATGCCATTAATGAGAGCTAATTAAATCAATCAACTCAAACATGACTGCAGCTACTGAAGCGGTATCAGATCGGGAGCGTTTTCTCCGGCACTGTAAGCATCAAGATGCACATTTATCATGCTGTCCTTCCAGCATACATCTGCTCTCACTGCTGTGTGTTTCATTTATCATATGTTGTCACCGTCCCTACCCCCCAATACATCTAGGTGTCAATTAATTCTTCCCCGTGCGGCTTGAGTGCATTCCAAGGAATAATCTCTGTCTTAATATCCATCCACGAGCTGGCCTTCCCCAGGAGCAGCAGCACTCAGCCACATCCCCCAAATTACCTGGCTGTGACCATAACACCTCTGTTTCTTTACTGCAAGTTATTAAACTCCCAAACCACCTCCACACACTCGGGTAATTTGCAGGGAGAAGCAGTGGAGGTTTGGGTTTCTTTCTCCCTCTTTTCCCCCAGGCTTGAAGGGATATTTGCAATGCAATTCACCAAAATAAACTTTTCGGAGAAGAGTTTCCAGGAAAACCCCTCGAGTGGATAATTGCTGTGGACYTTCAAAAGTGCTTTTTATAATTGATGCACATTCAAATAACAGATTTATCTCCACGTTTGCAGTACTAGGCAATGGCATTTCTGGTATACCAGCAGCCCATGTGCCTCCTGCTCCATTACCACCAGCATGCAGGGGAAGGAGAGTCTTTTTCTAAACAGGAGCATCGTCTCTCATTATATTATAACATTTGGTCTCTATTTATGTTTCTGCTCTGTCTGGCTAACTCTCCTTTTTATTTACAAATCAGCTATATTAATGTGCTTTAATTTCAACACTGGTTGTTTATTTTAGAGATGAATCAGTTGGCAAAGCRAAGAAACAGAAAGCGGTACCAGCTCCAACACCATATACACACTTGTGTTTATTCAATAGCAGACTTAAAATCGGTGGGGTTTTGACTTCACATACATACCTTGTGGCATTTTTAAGGCTTAAGTATAAAAATACTGACTTGCAGGTCAGAGGAGRAGCAGATAACTAATGCAGTGTTAATTTCTTGCCAGCCCTTGGCCATGGAAGTGCATCTCCTGCCCAGTCACCATGGAGAACAGAGGTGGGGCAAAGTCCCTGCATGTTTTCCAGACAGAAGGACATGGAGGGAACACATGCGTGGAAGCAGAGCCCCTGGGAAGAGCCACACTGAGAATTTGTGTGGAATCCCACTCCAAAACAAAACCAGTTACGAAAAGAACATTTCATTAGAGGTAACAGCAGCGAGTCACAAGCCAGAAATTTCCACAGGGGGTGTAAATGCCCAGATGAATTTGCAGGTGGCTTTATCCTGGGTCTGCATCCACACAAGGAGTAAAAGATATAAATAACCCGTATGGCTTGATTTCTCCAAACCCAGCAGTCTAGGAAAAAAAAAAATCAAAGTAATGCTCCAAATAAACTGCCTTACACTGGTATGAGACAGACTCAGGCTGATCAGTTCTTATCCCCCTGTGCAAAAGGCTTTCACAGCCTCATTGGAACACAGCCAGGAATAATAATTTGAGTCATTATTATTAATTATTATAGCTGTATGCAGGCTCCCAGCAGAGATGAACCCCTGGAGATCCCTTTTCACCCATCATCCAGCTGTAGAAGGACCCAAGAGGGGAAATCAAGGCTTTCTATGGCAGAAGAGATGACAGCATATCATTAGGCGTCACCATACAGGAAAGCAAGCAGTGTTTTCAGTCTCTGTGACCTCCCTGGGTACAAAGAATGACAGGGTTTTTTCTTTCCTTCCTACATACCCAATTCCTTCCACCCCTGAGCGCACAAAGTTAAAGGTGCTGCAGAAGAGACAAGCAGAGCATTTCCCTGCTTTAGCATTGCTACTCACAGAGCAGCAGCCAAGCATGCCCGAGGAAAACACTCAGGAGAGCTGATCATGAAGCAGAAAAACTCCAAAAAAAAAAAGGTGGAAACACCAATACATTTGCAGTATTTACTTATTCTGTTTTTTGCTTGTTAGCACTTTCCTTCCCACAGCTGAAAAAATTAACTCTTTACTAATCTCAGGTTTTCTACTATGAGAGTCATACGAGGACCAAAGCCTCACTTCTTGTGGTGATGATCATGGAGACCTGACATCCAAAAACCAAGTTCCCCATAGTGCTACATCTCACAGAGAAACTTCRATCCTGATCCCAGCTCATCAGTTTGTTCATCTAATACATCCCTGCATCTCTCTGTTCTGCTGCAGCAATTTTAAGGTCATAGCAGACTTGTTCATYGAATAAATACATTTGACTGCACAGGTCTCTCCAGCTTCAGAGAGGATCAATGAAACTYTTTCCTTAGAGGAAGGAGTTTGATGAAATTCTTGGTTGAATCCTTCTAATATCATTTAGTTGAGTAAATTTATGTGACTAAAAGGATTCTGTCAGTTGAAGGCATTTCATCAGGCGCATACACATAATTCTAGTGACAAAGTGATTTTTTGTCAACAAAATACTGCCTGGCACACRTACAGAAGTTTGTTTAGCATTGAGCGAGTACACAGTAAAGGCAGGAATCAGATCATGAAGATTATGCTGTTATAAAGAGACAAGAAGGAGAGGGAAATTATCTGTTTGGTGCCAGACTGTGGGAAGTAGTTTACATGAAAGGAAAAGGAGTCTACAAGGCAGCATCAGCTTCCCGTGGGCCTTTTACCATTGGCATAAATCAAATCACCGACACAAAGCCATGGTCACATTGCACGGGGTTTGCGCTTCCTACTCTGCTTTTGATCCTGCAGTCAGTGGATCTGTTTAATGTGTTAATTGCAAACTCCTCTGGTCTTTATCCAGCATTTCTTCTGTTTATTGGTGTGTCTGGCATCAGAAGCACGCCAACAGGGCGATGGAATTCTTTCGYCTTTTGAGCAGCATCACACCTTCATCTAGCTGGCTTTGAAAAAGCACCAGCAGTTGAACCTTAGCCCCAAGTCTGAAAACCTGTGGATATTGCAAATAAAACACCCCCCAGGGCCAAGGGTATGGGGCTCAGTAGCCACAGAGTCATAGAATGGTTTGGATTGGAAGGGATTTTAAAGGSCCTCCAGTCCAACCCCCTTCCAATAAGCAGGGACACCTTTCACCAGATCAGGGTTGGACAGAGCCCTGTGCAGCCTGGCCTTGAGTGTTTCCAGGGATGAGGCATCTAACAGAAAAYGGGCTGAGGTCCATGGCCAGGACAGGTCACACAGGGCAGGGAGCTGGRTGCTGTGTCAAGTAATTCAGAAGTAGAGGGAAAAGAAGAAAAAGCAGGGAGGGAGGACACAGTTGCTCAGTTCTAAGGAAGTGGAGATGCAGGGGGCAACAAGGAGCAAGGAAAGGAGTTTGTTACAGTGAAAATGGAATTCACACACACAAAAAAAMCCCCAAACCCACAAAAAAACCCCAGTGAAGTTAACAGCAGAGAGCAGAGCTATTAAACATCACCTGTCCTCAGAGATGCTGGCAGGCAGAGGAAGGAGAAAATCTCAAAGCAGATTTATTTATTTGGTGGAAGTGCTTTTGATTTCCCAGCCGTGCAGGAGCACCAGCAGGAACCCCCAGCTGGGGAGAGGCTGGGCAGTGCACATCACTGTTTGCACACCCACAGCAGGGTGAAGCAGCTCCTCCTGACCCTTCAGGGTGCTACAGAAACATTTTCCTTTCCTGATCCTGGAGGTCAACAGAGCAGCAAARGAGAGGGTTCCAGGGCTCTGTGCTCAAGCCTTACTTGTGACATGAAAGGACATGAGGTTTCTGCAGGACATAGGAGCTGAGACTTGTCCACCTCCTTCTGAGGCTTCCTTTGTCCCCCAGCACTTGCCATTTCCTCCTATCCCTCCCAGTGCCACACAGCAGTTTGAGCTCACCGACCCATCTCTTCCAGGACACCCTCTCTTCAAGTTACCGTGTAAAGCTCCTCACTGCTGCAGTAATTCTGAAGCCTTGGAGCTGTACTTGGGAGTTTGCAAGGGGAGCTGAAATCTTCTGCTAGGAGAAGCTTAACAAAAAGCCCTGGTAAGCAGGGTTTGCATATCTGGGTAAGTATCGTCCAGGAGAGAAATTAAATTAGTTGCATCCTTCCCCCTCCACASCAGCACTTCAGCTGAAGCAGTAATGAAGAAAAATCTTACCAACTAGCCACTGGCAACCAGAATAATTTGTCTGCTATTGATCCACAGTGTGATTTAATGGGGTGGAAAAGCAGGCACGGGTCCCTCTCTAGGTTAGGGAAATCTCACCTCATCTTTATAGG
The DNA here is from genome assembly GCA_003546035.1 of Mixornis gularis. Lineage (NCBI taxonomy): Eukaryota > Metazoa > Chordata > Aves > Passeriformes > Timaliidae > Mixornis > Mixornis gularis. The sequence continues at coordinate 99,505 of QVAJ01000048.1, forward strand.
TTCTGCTGGCCCTATCCTGCTTCCATGCCACCCTTGTGCATCCTCAGCTCAAGCCCTGCACATGCATTTCACCTCCAGGTGCCCTGAGAGGGTGGCTATACCCTGAGAGCCAGAACTAGTCAGAGAGAGGAAAGTCCTCGGGACTTGTGGGGAGATTGTTCAGTTCTGTGCCCAGTTGCTGAACCYGAGAGCCTGGAGGTTTAATCTCAGTCTGCCACAAAATGGGAAGAGACTCAGAATTCATCAAGCAGTTTTTGCAGACTCTCACACCCAAACATTTGCTKTGGAATAGGATTTGCTCTCGCTCTGCTTGCTGACGTCTGCATCTCTGCCCCAATAATTGAAAGCTGCAGCCTCACCAAAAAACGCCTTGAAATTTATGACTATTGTCATCAACAGGAACTGCAAAAATTAAAACCCAAGACCCTCCCTCACATCAGTTTTTCCATCCACAAGCCCAGCTCTGCCTAAATCATGCAAAAACCATAAAAAGGAGCCACACACACCAACCCATAAATCCCAGCTGTCCTGTCTCCCCAGCTTAATGCCAAGTGATAAAGATGCCCCAGAGTTTATGTGGCTGCTACTGCCCCCCTCCTCCCCCCTTTGTTGATTGTGCACATAAATAAAACCACAATAATCTCATTTGAGTCCCTTAACCAGCAAAAAGCAGGACCTGGGAGCCCCAGCCAGTCTAGCTGGAGTGACTCCCAGTGATTTTTGATTGAAGCCGACTATTAGTGGATACAATTAAGATGCCACTTCAGTTTGAAGATGAATTGGCCATGCAGCGACARATTGTGAATGCTTATTGCTGCCATGCTGAGGCAGGTAATCAGGGATTGAAGCTGTAATTGTGGCACCTCTTGTTTTGCTCCTGCTGGAGCACAGAACGCGAGATTCAATTTAACAAACAATTTGCCACGCGGCTCGTGCCTGCTGGGTGGGAAAGCAAGGCATGCTGTTGAGGCTTCCTTTGAGTTCTACTCCTTTTTTAAACCTGTTACAAGCAAAACTGGCTCTTGCTTTAACCTTTGCACCTAAGCAGAAAGGAAGAGGAGAAGCCCAAGAGTATTGCTGATGGTGTATTTGAGAATGTAGCTTGGGCTTCGTCCAGAAATGATAAAAAAAGAAACCCACACACTGGAAAGTATCATCATGCACTGAATGACTTTTTGGGTCGTTCTGAGCTTCTCTGGAGAAACCAAAGGACAGCTGGGCCAGCATGTTGGAGCAGCAAATGCCAATGTGGGCAAGTGGGGAGGYATTTATATACACCCAGAGTTGCTCTGCTGCTGCAGGAGAATCAAGTTACAGCCCCTGGATGACAATGAAGTCAATTACCTTCTTTTTTCTCCCCGAGAGAGGGAGGGACCAATTGAAGCAGCAGCTCCTCAGCAGGTTACCATCCTCCCCATGTGTGGTGTGATGAGCACTTTACCCACAGTGTGCTTAGAGGAGAGACTGCAGATAAGTSTCTGACCTGTTAGTTTTGGTGGTTGCTTACCTGTGCAACACTGGTGACATTGAGCTTCACAACTGTCTTTACACTTTCACAGAAAAATTGGGCTAATGGGCCATATCTTCTTTGATTTACTCCATCATATAGTTCATCTTTCAGACCTTTCAAACTCTGTAAATAGACAATTAAAATGTGAAAATTCAGTTTAGGCTTTCATCCTTCTGCAAGGGAAGGAGTGCAGAGATGCTCTGCAGGGCTCAAGAGATTGGCATTGAAAGGACACAAAAAAGAATTAGAACCAGAGGTCTCCTGGATCAAACTCACAGAGCAGAGCTTCCTTAGCTTTGTTTACCTCAGTTTGGGATCCGTCCTTGCATACAACCACTGTCTCCAAGTTTCTAGTTCAAACTGCTTCCTCAACAAGGCCAATTTMATGGAGGAGATACAGCCAGGCCTTACAAACCCTTCCTGTTTCACTGTTGTTAGTGATTCATTACCACACAAGTAGCTTATTTAAACCCCCAAATCTCAGGGATTGTATTGTGTTTCTTTAAGGCTAAACACGTATTTACATGTTTTGAAATCTCGGAGCCAACCAGGACCAGCTGCTCTTGTTACTTTAGGATGTAGACATTGGCATCCCCTTTTTTTCCAAAGGAAGAACAAAGACAGTTGTTCTCTAAATGCTAGTCTCACCTAGAAAATGAGGGCATCAGCTGTACAAAGAGACCCCTCTGTTTATCAGTTTTAAGTGGCTCAGTTTTTCGTCCTCACAAATGTACAGAGATCACAGAAATTAGAGAGCACATGGGAATGTTCAATGGTTGGCAACTGCAGAGCCTCTGGTGGAAGTCTTATAGAAAAGAAAAATTTTGAAAAAAGAGCATCTTTTGTTTTCCTTCTGTTTTTTCTCTAAGTACAGGTGCAGGCCAYGGTCTGCAGAGAAGACATTTTCTTGCCTACAAGCATTATATGGGACCCAACATCAGCTGGATCCTGYTCTTCACCCCTTATCAGCTTTGGAAAAGGCAGTCAACAGCACAATTTGATGGTACTTCAGGCAGGTGCAAATCAAAGGAGTGAAAAACTAATTAAAATTTAGTGTTTGTATAGAGGCAAGAGCTGTGTGCTGTGACAAAGCAGGAAACAGAGAAACATAAATGTTTTGCAGTTTGTATGTGAGCAGTGCTGGGTACCTGGGGGAGGATAAGGGTGATTTTCTTTTAAGTGAATGATCTGTACTTTGAGAATTCGCCTCTCCGACATCTCCCAGCCTGGCCTCATTGCAGAGCTTTCCTTTGCCCAAATGTCTTGCAAAAGACCCAGCACTGGCCCAGATGTGTTACCCATTACAGGGCAAGCATTCTGAGGCAAGATGGTGCCTCCTTATCAACTCTTATTAAATAACCACTATTACAGGTGGCTATGCGGTTTCATTTGTTGCCCTATTGTCACAAAAAATWTTGAGTTTTTTAAACTTACTCTTAAGTAGCTATCTCGCCTCTCCCAGGTCATAATTAACACATCTGACTTTTTTAGAAAAACTATCCACAGGTTTAATGAGCAGAGGATGAACAGCAAGGCAGTGTTTGGATCCAACCCAGCCCATATATTGAATGTAAAGCTTTTGGGCTGTTCAAACAAATGTTTCAGGTGTGAAGACTGTACCTTGAGGTGGCCCCACAGCTCAAGCCCAGAGCACAAAGGGTACTGCAGGGAAGGTTTCTGCAGTTATTTAGCAGCTGGACAAGGAAAGGGATAGCAGGTACTTGGTTTGTAAYCCCTGCCTGCCCCTTGAGAGCAGGACCTGCTCCCTGGGCAATGCTTAGAGCTGTGAGTTTAGATCAGCAGAAGGGGATAGACACGGCAATTCAGAATGTCTCCTTCAGGCTGCCCCAGGCACCTAATTCAAGTGCAGGTTGCATGAAAAAGAAACCTCTGTCTCCCAAAAGGCACCCACATTTGATACCCTGAGCTGGCTAGAGACAGACACTGCAAATATCCCTCCTTTCTGACACAGGTGGGTCATGTTCAGCACTGTGCTGTACAGCCGRGCAGGGAAATCAGGCAGAGCAAGGTCGAACGGCTCACCTTGCAAGTGCTTGCATGAATACTTAATCTCTCTCCTGTGAGCAGTCTCACCAGCTTCAATACAGCTGTAGATATTTAATCAAGAAGAGAAAAKATCTTTAACCCACTGCCTGCCTCCAAAGGGACTTGGGGGGTGAGAGGCAAAGCACAGTCCTCCACCTGAGCCACCCCCAACCTGCAGCACAGCTCCAGCACCAACCTGAACATCACCACCGCAATGGTTTTAGTCACACAAAGCCCTGGCAGAGCCGAGTCTTTCTGCTTTTCACACACAGAAGGTTGCAATCACATTTCCTGGCAAACCACTCCTATTCTTCCAAGCCCCAGACACAGCAGTTAAWGTTCTCCAGTTCAATAAACTATCAATTCTACCGCCACAAAGGGAAAAAAACCACTAAAAAAAACCCCTCCTCAAAACAACKTCACACAATAAAAAGCAAAAAGAAYCCCCCMAAACCCCTTCASGCTTTCTYCCTGTAACATGGGTGTTGCCCTGAGCTTTCTGTCTTTTTGTCTTTCTGTAGAACTTTCTCAYGCAGCTTCATGAAAACAATATCTATTCCTAGAATGTTTAYGTACTTCTCCTCTGAGAGAAGAAATGATTGATGGTGATGTCCACCATCCAGGTTGAAGAGGTGGGAACCTGTGTAGCCAATCTCTTGACCTCTGAACATATGTATAAAAACTGGAGTCAGATTTGAATTAAAAGAGAGTTTTCYCTAACTGCCATGCTGTGAGCTTCATTTCAGTGYTCCTGAAATTGGGACACGCCCAGCTTTGCCCTGCGACACATGGGTGAGTTTCCAGGCTCTGCAGAGATGCCACATATCTCTCACTCAGGGAAAAAACTCACAGGTACCCCCACCTGAGGCCACTTCAGGTTGGGCAACAATCAGTCCATCCTCACCTCCAGTTCCTCCCAGCCTGGACCAGCTAYTGATTTAGGAATCCCTCCTTTTCTTCCTCCTCCTCAGTGAGTGTGAGCAGCACTTGTGCAGSCTTGAGAGGTACTGCCCCAAACCAGCCCTTGCTTCTGAAAACAGCAGGTGACCTCTTCAAGGACACCCACCTGTGCTGCCCCTTCAAGACACAGAGGGAGCTCCAGGGCTGAGCTTCCAAAAGAAACACTAAAAATGGAATTTATGCCCTAGTTAGAGCTGAGGAAAAGCAATTCCTGAGCCAAAATGCTTGAATTCATCATATCATGGAATCACAAGCCCTGCTGAATCATCCACTGGTTTTATCTTCTTGGGACAGGCGACAAAGTTATACAGAAAAYGTTGTCTACAGACATCTCTATTTGGAAACAAATGCATATGTTACTGAGCTAAATTGTCTCAGCTTAAGGAGATGGAAATTAGATCATTTAAAAGCAGAGAGCTCTCCCATATTGTTTCAGCAGAACAATCTCTTTTACATAGCCAGGCAAGGGGCTCATTTTTGGGGAAAACAAACACATCTTTTACGATTATGGCCATTCAAAGCTGTTTTTTGCACTCTAAATTGTTGCACATGAAGGATCAATGGCTTTCTCAGATGATGATTTAATTAAAAACTCCTCCTTTCTTCAAGTTGAGATCTGCAAAACCTCTCTGAATGGCTGATGGATGATTTGCTATTACCTTGCCTGCTTTCTTTTTAATATTTTTTTCGAAATTTTAATTGCTGCCATTTGAGGATTATTGATTACCTGTAATTGCTCCTTTTCCCAGGCATCTCCTTAGTTTTCTGCAGCAAAGTGATCTCTGTAAAAGACAAAAGCAGAGTGCCTCAGAACCTAATGGTTTTCCTTGGCTGTTAATGAACACTGATAAGTTGATAYCTAGACACTGCAGTGGCCTGAACTTTGAAAGTGGATGAGCCTGAAAATTCCTTTTCCTTAAGAAAAGACACTAAAAGCACCAAAAAACCTTTTTATACACCAGTCACATTGAACAGAAAGTAGACCAAAAAAGTCTTTTGTCTTGGGTTTTGTAACGATAAAAATTTTCATTCTATTCCATCTGTTGAAACCTGTTTGAGGAGGTTTTTTTTTTTCTTTTTTTATCTGTTGTAACTCCAGAAGGGAGGGGGTGACTGCCTTCTCTGATAACAAGCCAGCTGTTAAAACCGGGTGGAGCATTGTTTCTTATCTCTGTTCAGTCTTCCACTACCTCCATGATGATATCTTCTGTTAATGGGCCATTAAAGCTGACCAATGACATGACACATTACATCATCCCATTGTAAGATGCTCTACCCAGGGAGGAGGAGCCAAACCATTTCCACCTAGATAAAAAGGATCCACAAGTGTCACCAAACATCCAGTGTTCCCATGGGACTCCCGAAGGAGGACTGGACCCATCTTTGGACCCTTTTCTCTACAGGACTGTCGCAGTTTCTGACACACAAAGGACGAAGCAGGCACAGCAGAGTTCAGGGGAAACTTCCTCCTTCTCCTCCTTTATTCAAAATCTGAATCTATTTATATACGTTTGTACAAAGGTCAAGAGATTGGCTACACGGGTCACCACCTCTTTAACCTGGATGATGAACATCACYATCAATCACATTTCTCCTCCCAGAGGAGAAATATGTAAACATTCTAAAAATATACATTGTTTACATGAAGCTGYGTGAGAATCTGCAGCACAAAGTTACAAGCACTCAAAACCAAGAAAACCTAGAGCGACACAGGACCATCTCTACTTCCAACAGGACCACATCTGCCACTCCAGGAGGGCTTACTTTTGGACTGTTTCCAACACCCTGACCAACAAGACGTCAGGTTGTATTCTGACTCTGTCAGTGGTCTTTTGTATTATTGCATTTATTTTATTTTACTTCTTTTTTTTTTTTTCTCTTCCTATTAAATTGTATTTCTGACTTGGAGTGTCTCACTGGTTTTGCTTTCAAACCACTGCATCTTTACAGCATGGGACACCCTTGAGTGCAATGAAAAATCTCTCTCTGCCTTACAGAGCAGGCACTCACTTCACACTGATGCCATTCCCACGGCTCACAGGCATAGAGGCATCCAAGGGGCAGCCACCAGATCCAGAGGAACTGGACCAAAGGGGATTTTATTTTTTAAGCTCCTAATTCTCCTGCTGTGATCAGCTCATTAGACAAAGAGGTTTGCTCAATTTAGCAGTGCTCAGCTCACCAACTGCTGGGAGCTCAGACTTGGTTCTGGGTTCTGCAGGAGCTGGAGACATACAGTTGTTTCCCACCCCTTTGTCTTATTTACAAACCAAATTCCATGGAAATATTTAAAACATGCAGCAGAATCACCCAGTGCAAAGCTCATTTTCCTCCTTAGGTCTTTTTCTTTGCATTTCAGCTACATTTAAAAGCTCACATGTTTGAAAAYACAGGGTCAAAAATGCTGTTACACAGGGAGCATCAAGTGCAACAAGCATGAAGCTGCCCTTTGCTGCAGGTTTAAGGTAATGCTTTCAGTTTAGTCTAAGAATTATGATCTCAGACTACAGCAAATGATCCTGTTAAAGTTGATATGATAATTCTGGTGTACTTTGGTATAAAGATAGCATGATTAAACAAAAAAAAAAAACCACTCCGCATCATTAATTTCAGAGCAATTGTTTTTAGAAACTGATCATCAGCTAAGTGGGAGCTCATTACCAGATTCTGTCTAGAAATAAGTTTTCAATAGTGCGTGCCTGCCCACAAGACTTAAATAACGAAACACTGAGAAACATGATGGTAGAAATTTGAGAATTTTTTTTCCTTTAATTTTTTTTCCCAGTGTTCCCTCACACTGACCTGCAGCCCAGTGGGGAAGACAACACCACACTCAGCTCTGCCCTGGCCCCAGCACTGCAACSCGGTACCACTGTGCCATGGGAAATCCATAGACTGCACCAGTGTCCCTCTGCCCTGGGAAAACTGGAGACAAGAAACTGGAGCAGTCAGAGGTTGCAGAAGCTTTGACCCTTTGTCATGGTTTGACACTGGCCCAAGGCCAGGAACCCACAAAAGCTGTTTTATTTGCTCTCTCCTGCCACAGCTGGGCAGTGGAGAGGAAAAAAACGTTAAAGGGTTCACAAGTTGAGATGARGACCAGGAGAAAACACTTCAAGGGCAAAACAGGCTGAACTTAGGTTGCAAAGAGCATTTGTTACTGACAGAATCAGAGCAGGATAATGAGAATTAAAATAAGGCCTTAAAAACACCTTTTTCCTCCCAGCCCTTCTCTCCTTCCCACTGACAGCGCAGGGACACAGAACACAGAGTTTTTGGTCAGTCCATCACCCAGATTTTCTTCCTCTGCTCCAGGAGAGGAGTCCTTCTCCTGTGAGGCCAYGGGGTCCCTCCCACAGGCACACAGCCCTCCCAAAACTGCTGTGACATGGCTCTCTTCCCATGGGGTGCAGCCCTCCAAGGACAGGATGCTCCAACCTGGAAGCAGGGCCCTCTCTCTCCACTGAGTCTCCCACTGGATCACAGCCTCCTCCAGGCACCCACCTGCTCCAGCATGGGCACCTTCCACATGGGCTGTGGGTGGATCTTTGCATCCCCCACGGATCCCCATGGGCTGTGCATGGATGGATCCCCATGAGTTGTGTATGGATCTCTGCATCCCTGTGGATCCCCATGGGCTCTGCATGGATCTCTGCATCCCCATGGATCCCCATGGGCTGTGGGTGGATCTCTGCATCCCCCATGGATCTCCATGGGCTGTGGGTGGATCTCTGCATCCCCCATGGATCTCCATGGGCTGTGGGTGGATCTCTGCATCCCCCATGGATCTCCATGGGCTGTGGGTGGATCTCTGCATCCCCCATGGATCTCCATGGGCTGTGGGTGGATCTCTGCATCCCCCGTGGATCTCCTTGGGCTGTGGGTGGATCTCTGCATCCCCCATGGACCTCATGGGCTGTGGGTGGATCCCCACAGGTTGCAGTGGCACAGCTGCTCCACCATGGTCTCACCATGGCCTGCAGAGGAATCTCAGCTCCATCTCCTGGATCACCTCCTCCCCCTCCTTCTGCACTGACCTTGGTGTCTCCACGTTGTTTCCTCCACATGTTCTCACCTCCTCCTCTTCTCTGGCTAGAAGAAAAACTGTGTGTCCTTTGTTTTGATTTTCTTCTTAAATCTGTCATCACTGAGGCATTACCACCATCCCTAACTGGCCTAGCCTTGGCCAGCAGCATGTCCATCTTCACAAAAATCAGGGATTGGCTCTGCTGGACACGGTGGAAGCTTCCAGCAGCTCCTCACAGCAGCCACCTCTGTGGTCCCCCAGCTACCAAAAACCAGGCTGTGCAAAACCAGCACACCCCTGCAATGGGCTCACAGATCCTGCAAACCTCCTGCATAACCACGTGGCAGACCACTTGTGAAGGATATGGCTGGAAATGCAAATGAAAGTGCAGCAGGGAGACATATGAAGGGTATCTTGGATACCTAATCCGGTTGGAAAAGACAGCTTGGGTAGGCAGCTAATTGGGAGCCATGGGAAAAGCTTTCCCAGCTGCAGGCAGCAAGCAGCTCAGGGAGAAAGGAGCTACAGGTTTTCTGCAAGAAAAAGCTGACTGTTAAATTGAGTATAGTACTGATGGTAAAYGCATTTCATCACCAAATTATATATCTATAAAAAAAAGTACAACAGAGAGAAAGAACAAGAAAGAATGTGTCAAGCTTTCTGGGTCTTTTTTCACTTTTCTAGGGAAAATTTTCTTCCAGTTTATTGGCAGATGCAGCACAGGTGAGATTGTTTTCACCTAAATAATTGCCACTAGGCTGAAGCAATTAATTTTCTCATTTTTTTTTCAATAAAAAAGAAATCAAATACTGAGACTTATTTAGTAAAAATGATGGCCAGGACAATTGTTTTGTAACAATGTGGGGGTTTTTTCAAAACACAGGAAAAARATTGTTATAGTTCTATATTCTGAAAAAGAGTTGTTTATTCTGTAGAAAAAGATAAAGATTAACCATAAAATTTCTGGGGTGACCTTCATTATTAAATCTCTGCTCTGCAGAGAGCAGCAGACACTCTTAAGGCACGTGTTGGCAACTTCAGCTRCCTTTACTCCTGAGTGCTTCAGTCCCACAAAGCAAGACTGACATCAAAACCAGGGAAAAAAGATCATGAAAGGAATGAAGAGGTTCTTCTGGGTACAGAAGTCAACTTAAAAAGCTGGACCCTTCAGTCAGTGTGAGACATGCATTTAACTGCTGMAGTGACTTAAAGGATTAAGTGGGGACAGATCCATCTTATTTTCACAATGAAGCAACATTTGGGAAGTCATAAAAGAGCAACATGTGGCATAGAAAGAGAGGGGCAAAGAGCAGGGTTGGAAGGAAGGAAGCAACAGAGGATCTCACAGTGGACTCCTCGAAGGCTCACTGTAAATATCCCTATCCAGTCAGGGGAAGTTTCTTGTAGTGCTTTGGCAAATCATCTTTTTTTATTGTTATCATCAAAATATATTTCAAAGGATTTTTTTTTTTCGTGTGATTCCAGCTCAAAAGTTTGGTTTGAACCCTGCTTCTTTGGAAGACAATCAATTTATTTGGTTTTTTTGCCTTCAGTCAGGCCAGTGTTGGGCTGACAGGGAAGTAGATGGACAGTGAGTAAGGGTATTGTGTATTGACAGCAGAGAAGATAAAAGTCACTCCTGTGACTGCCATTAGGGACTTAGGGGAACTCGAGGTGGTCCCACAGGCAGGGACAGGGAGGGCCTGCTTCATATTATCTCGTGTGCCCAAMTTAAGAGGCAGTGACAGAGTGGTTGTTGGTGTCTTCTCCCAAGTAACAGGACAAGAGGAAAAGGCTTCAAGTAGCACCAGGGGATCTTTAGATTGGATATTAGGAAAAAATTCATCACTGAAGTGRTTGTTTAGCATTGGAACAGGATGCCCACAGAAGGGGTGGAGTCACCAGCCCTGGAGGTATTTAAAATCCACCTGAGGACATGAGAGGCTGTCAGTGCTGGGTAATGGTTGGACTCGATGATCTCAGGTTTCCAACACAAATGATTTAGTGATTGTGTAAGCAAGAAGAGTGATGCAGAGCACTCACACTGGAAAGCTGGCTGTACTAGACAGGCACCTATATTTGATGCATAAATTCAGATGACGTGAACATGAAACCTTTCCCTGGTGTAACATGGTTAAGGCAAGGGCACGTGTTTGACCACCTGATTAAGCAACACGGAAGCACATTCACTGCTAACTGAAGTAATACATCAAGCCTTGGCTTGCTTCACCAATATCCTGGGAAAAAATCACCTTGTGGGATGGGAGAGCAGCCACTAGGTGGGATAACAGCCTAGCAGGCAAGGTGCCTGAGAGATGCCTGCACCCAGCCCTGGGCCAACATCGCTSACAGGAGTCCCACAAATGAAGCCCWGTGCTCTGTGTCAAACCTGCCTKGGYCAGGGAGCAGGTTTAGGAGACCACAACATGTCCTGAAATATTCATGCATGTCCTCTGTAATYGCTCTGTTCACATTCAAGTGTGTTTATAGCGGTACTATTGCATAGTTCCATAAATGAATTTGCCACATTTTTGAACATCCTAGCAGGGCTGTTTCAGAGCTCAAGCAGAAACTGTAATACCATAATAAAAGAAACGAATAAAACACTTGAAATCAAAGAATCTGGCTTAATTTGCATCAGAAGGAATTTGACCTGTAGATTTTTCTCCTATGCTTAATGGAGTAAGGGGAAAAAAAAAGTGATAGTCCTGCTTTAATATTTACAACACGTCTTTCATGCATCCTTAATGGCATTGTTTATAAAAAATGCATTAACTGTTCCGTTTTGCTTCAGGCAGGGGGGGTCCTTCACAAGACAGGCAGCTTAATTTGGATCTTAACAATGACAACGTTCCACGAATTAATGTAACTGGGAGATGAACTCCAGAGCAAAGGTGTGAGAGCAGGAGTTTGGCCTTTGCACAGGAATATTCTCAAGGAGAAAGGAAGAGGGTTTTTTTCTCCTTACAGCTTAAAGTAGATCAGAAAGCTCCCCAAAAGAGCAGGAGGGAAGCCAACTGCCAAGTAGGGCATGTAGTGACAGGACAAGGGGGAATGGCTTCAACTGTCAGAGAGCAGGGCCAGATTAAATATTAGGAAGGAATTCTTCCCTGTGAGCGTGGTGAGATCCTGGCACAGGTTGCCCAGAGAAGCTGTGGCTGCCCCTGGATGTGTTCATGGCCAGGCTGGATGGGGCTTGGAGCAATCTGGGATGGTGAAATATGTCCCTGCTTAGGGCAGGAGGGTTGGAACTGGATGGTCCTTAAGGTCCATTCCGAACCATACCATTCTCTGAATCTATGACATAGATAAAATAAGACTTGATAAAAACCACCATCTTACACACACACAGAGTTTTTGTGTATTCTGGGTTTTCCTTTCCCAGATTTTTATATACAGAATTGTTGCATTCCCCTTATTTCTCTTTGCACAAGAAGGCTTTGTACAAGAGGGTAGGGACTGGGTTGTCCCAAACCMACTTGCAGGCCAAATCATCAATTACCCTCACAGTTACTCTCTCCCAGGAGTTTCCATGACACTGCAAACCTTGCTTCCATTGACAGGTTGCCATAAAAAAAAAAAAAAAAAAAAAAATCCATATAGGCAATTAGAATCCATATAAGAAAAGGCCTTATACCGAGGCTTCCCCTTGATTTTGCCAGGTGACAGAAAGTGATTTCTGCAGGTTAACAATTCAGTGATAAGTTGGGCATTATAGCTACGTAATACATAGTTATGCATCCTTTCTACTTTGATAACAGTAAAGATGCTCACTTGGCAGAAGGAAGCTGAAAATRCCTCTCACGTGAGTTAAGGACCAAGAATCTGTAATCCTGAGGAAAATGCAGGAGTGGAGTATCAATAAATCCCAGGAAAATCCCAAACAAGCAGCACAATACCAAGGCAAGCACATTTCTTTCAACCATAATCCTGCTCTGAAAAAGCAGTCTGAGGATATAGGGGCTGTTTAAGATGTCAGGGGGGTGTGAATAGATCACTCTGACAACTAAATTAAGGATGAAAAATATTTTTGGGCATCACAGCATTCATTTCCCTTCCAATGAAAGCCTCTGAATCTCTAACAGTAAAGATTATGGATGAGCATGGAAAGAATATTCCGGATGATCCAACGTACCCTTTCAGTGTGCAGAAGAATGAATTTGATTTCGTTGCATTTTCAAAAGGATTTAGAATTACAAAACTAAATGAGAATTATTTTTGCATATGAAGTGATAAAAACGAGATATCCTACTAAGCCTGGATTGCCCAAGTCCTCACTAGAAAACAACCATGTATTAACAATTTTCAAATACAGAGCCACAACAAGATAAGTGCAGCAGGAAGGAACCATCATAACATTTCAGCAACTGCTGCTGGCACTGGCTGCTGTAATTTCTCACTTGTAACAATCAGGCACTATAAGGGAACTTGTACTTTGGAAAGAACCAGCTCTGGCTCTTACACTGTGACAAGTCGGGCTCAGCTAAAAAYAGCAACCAGCGAGGAAAACAAAATGAACGCATCCCACGCCACCCTTTGAAAAGTCCTTTGCTCCCCACTGATTTCAGCTGAAAATGCCCAAAGAGMATTTGTGCCAGACACCACAAAGGCCCTCCGTGTCTCCAGACTCACATGGGCTTGTGATTCAAAGAAATGCTGCAGTCTTTGAGTGATGGACACAACTCAGCCTCCCTGTGCCCCCTCCYCAGTGCTACTTCTGCTCCTCCTTCCCCCTTGCACCTCATTTTCTGGCAAGATCAATTTGGGGTGTGCAGAGCTCAGGATTTAGGAAGTCTAAGAGCAAAGCGTGGCAGCAAGACCCTCCGACAGGCTGAGAAGTGACGTGCAGGTGCCACAGGAAATCTGACATGAGACCTGAGCCCTGCTGTGCTCAGGCCACGAGGGCATCTTTTATTCTTCCCCAGAAGAATATTTATATTTATTTTATTCTTCCCCAGCACTGAGAGAGATGTCAGTCACGTGGCTAAAGGACACAGGAGAGCCACGGGAATGAGGACCCTCTAYGGTGGCAAGGTTTCATGCTGTTTCTTTAATTTTTTGTCTGGCAAGTGAAATATATTTCAGCAGAAGGTGGGAAAGGACTTGGAACAAAATTGATCTTGGCTGAGCAAACATTTGACAACGTTCTGTGGGAAACAACCATCTGTCTTGGGAGATATCAACTCCAGGAGATATTGATGGCACTAAAAATATCTGCCTTAGTCCACAGTCCCACGGCATTCAGTTTTCAAGCGTGGAAAGCTTCAATCCTTCAGCAGTAAAACCTTTCTATTTATTTCTATTTTTGGAGTGTTGACTTACCAGGTGGAGAGTGAAAAGCTCTGGTTTGTTCAAGATGCAGGCACACAAAGTTTTTGGTGCCTGGGATGAGTGGAAACTAGAGAGGAGCTGCAGAGAGATAATTAATATGGATTAAATGGAAAAAGGGCTTTGTGCTCTGCTTCACAAGTACAGACCGTACACAGAGATGGATGTCTCTATCTCAGAAGAGCTTCCTGGAGCAGTTTGGCAGGCTGGTTTCTTCTGAGAAACATGAGAGGAGAGGAAAAAAAAAGTACTCTTTGAAAGAAACTTTAAAAACATACCATGAATTCAAAACAGCTCTTCCCTCCTCACTGACAAAGAGGCAAACGGATTTATTGAAGCTGACAAACAGCCCCCATCCCATGAATCATTTAGATTTAGACCATTTCACYTTCCACAAGTCACTAAAAATCAAGATAATACAAAGTTTTACAAGGGAAAYGAGAAGATGGGACAGCCTAACTTCACAAATGGATGTTCTGCACCAAAGTTGGTATATCCATTTTTGTATCTGTGATTTGCTGGTCTCCTGCTGCCCAGGCAGGTGTTTTTCCATGGCCCTCTGAAGTAAGTAATAGTTATTTTTACCACAAACTGGAGAGCTTACTCCAGTCTATATTCCATTTTGGAAAAGGCAATCTCTTGGCCATCAGGGGTTTCTGTAGGGAATACCAGAGATGAGAGGATTACAGGCAAAAGCCTTGAGCTGTTCTTCCAAACCTGCTCCAGTGTCTCTCAGTCACTCCACCTGTGATTTGTGCAAACTCCTCACCACAGCCACACCAACGTCCACATTCCCTCACAAACAGCTCCAGCTGCAGCAAGAACAAAATCTTTGTTCTACAGGAASAACCTGCATTCTCCTCTTTAAACCCCTACCCCATCATATACCCTGGCATAATTTTTAGGGCTGGTTGTTCTGGGATTTTTTTTTCATTTTCTGGTGGTTTTCTCATTCTGGGAGAGTATCTGAGTTGGGTTTATGGTTGTTGCCCAGGAGAACCAATAACAAGTGCCATGCACTGGTGCCAAGGGCAAGGACAAATGATCCTTCCTGCTGACACCTCCTGCCTCCAGTGACACCCAGAGCTGGATTTGCCTTCTCCATCTCCAGTGTCTGCCAGAGGATCTCTGTTCTGTGGCCAACGTGGCAATCCCRTGGGAATCCATGCAGAATGCCTTGCCAGAAGGATGACTGTTCAACACACTCACATGATCAAAAGAAATAATGCTAAATTCAGTCAGACACGGCAGTGATGGAGGTAGAAAATGCAATGACTGCTTYGTCCAGCTACACTCAGGTGGGTAAAGGAAAGGGGGTGCCCCAGCACAGGGACAGAAAGGAGAATTCCCACTTCTGGAGGAGTTTAGGAGGAAAAAAAACCCACAACAAAACATTTCTGGCAACAGTAGCTTCATGGAATAGTGAATATACACTCTGGGGAAAAGGGAGTCAGGGTTTGTTTCCTGGGCAACTGGGGAACCATAAAGATACMGGATCACAGTTAGGAAAGAAGTGGAAACACCTGAAATAGGAAGGCAAGAAGGGGAAGGGATTTCTTCCTGCAGATACAGCATGAGAAGGAGAAAAAAGGCTGATAGGATGCACGCTTTTTGATGGCTTTTTTTTTTTTAAAGTTGGGTTTATTTGCATGACAGCTCTGAAATAGGACAAAGTACAGAGAAGGGCAATGCTGCATAATGTGAAGGAGGAAAGGGAACTGTTTGGCTTTTTCATTTAAATGCATGAAAATCTGCGAGGTCTGTGTGTGTTGAGAGGAGGGGTATGAATTTAAAAAAAAATCATGATAAAGTAAATGATGACTCCAGTGAGAGAACAAATTCAAGCTGAAGACTCATAAGCACAGTTGAAATCAGGAGSTGTGCTAATAGTCCCAAACTGTGTTTCAGGTTGATGCCAAGTGGGGCACSGACTCAAAAAACACATCAGCAAGACAGAATTTAACACCAGAAAATCCTCTGTAGTTCTTTGGGAATGAAATGTGAGGTTATGGTCACAGGGACCTGGCTGCAGGGATGGGATGGATGCAATTGTTGTGGAATGCACCTGCCCATCCACAGGGATCTCCTGACCCCACTGAGATGGGTGAGATGCCAAAATGTCTTTAAGAGCCACATCCTGATGATCCTCTCTGCCTCCCCCATCCCACTCTTTTTCCCTGGTACCAGCACTGCCCTGCAAGGGAAGGATGCAAACTTGCAAAGTGACTTACTGGGGAAAGAGCAGAGGAATGGAAACCAATGGATTCAGGCCTGAACATCCCCATGTCGGGGACAGGCACCCAGAAATGAAGGGAGTTGGAGGTTTGGTGGTGGGAGAGAAGAGCTTGGCTTCCATCTTAGTGGGGACACAGCCCCCTCAATCTGTCCCCCACCACAGCTCTGGCTGCCTTCCTCCATCCTTCATTGTGTTGGGGCCATCTGTGTGCTGAAGCAAACTTTGAGGGTGATACATWGGGAAAAAACACTTGAGACACTGGCCTGCTGCTCAAGACAAGAAGATATCAGTGGTGCCTTACCAACAGGAGATCTTGCTGGCTTTGTATCATCTTCCCCAGATAGCCAAACACAAACAGGTTTCCTTTTAGCATGTGAGGGAAGATCATCAAAGCTCACAAAGCACAGGCTGGTCCGAAAACAAAGGAAATGAAAATCATGGGATCATAGAATGACCTGGGTTAGAAGAGATCCTAAAGATTMTCTCATTCCAGCCCTCTGYTAYGGACAAGGACACCTTCCACTACACCAGGTTGCTCAGAGYTCCATCCAACCTGGCCTTGAACACTTCCACAAATGGGGCATTCACAACTTCTCTGGGCAACCTGTTTCAGTGCCTCACCACCCTCACTGAATTTTTTCCTAATATGTAATCCTTAGATAACTCCTTATTCCCAAACCTCCAAAAACCAAATCCAGATGAAGGCAATTAATGTAAAGAACTGCATATGGTCACTAATAATACTCAGATTTCAGCTGTCCTGGTCAAACCAAAGTATTATTGCCACATCATCAAATACATCCTATCTGTGCATCCTTTATTCAGTAATGATTTGTTTATACGAGGCTGTGCTGCACCCTGAAACATGCAGCTTACTAATTAACTCCTAGCCACCTGGGATGGCAATTAGCACAACAAAACCTGGAGCAAATCCATAACACTGATCATGGGTTGTACATGCCTGAATCACTGAAAACAGGGAGCCTTGATTTTTTTTTTTTTTTAAGGAGAAAACATGCATTTCAAATTGAGTGCAGGGAGGCTGCCCAGGACTGACACGTGTGAGAAATCAGGTTCTGGTTGTGCAGGGAACTGCAGGCTCGAGGTTCCCCAGCCTTCAAGTTGGTTCAGTGGCAGCAGAAAGATCTGCTTTTCAATATCACATCAAAGAGCTGGAACTCTTTTATCCCATGGAAGAATGGCTGCCCAGTGCTGTCCCTGAAAGTTATCCTGCCAACAGACCATGGATTGGAGGGTTTGTGATGAAGAACCACAGATCTGCCTGGGACCACTGAACCAAAGCAAAGGCAAGCTAAATTTGGGTGAAAGACTTCACACTCTGTGCACATGCAGAAGGGCTGCTAAGTTGATACAAAAGCTTTCTGATGTCATACCTACTGGGTTTGAAGCTCTTGGGAGTTTAGACCTTCCCTCCTTCACTTCCATGGAAAATCACAATGACTGGGCACTGCTCGTGCAGCCCCCCACACTGTGCATTTGCTGCTGCTGGGTGAATTTGATCCTGCTGGAAATGCAGAGGTGGGCTGCAAAGGATGAACTGTTTCCTGTCAGCATTTAAGCTCCCTCGTGCCTGCTCAGGGGCTTTGCCTAAAATCAGCCACATTCTGCCCACTTCCATACCTAATTGTCATAAACATGTGAAAACAGAGCACRGCATAGTTAGCAATTCTCCCTTCATTATGCCAGTGTGCTTCTCATAGCATAATCATCATCCACAGACATGTCATTCTCCTCTCACCGTTTTCAGTTTGCAAGTTTAGCTTCTTTTTCCACTAGTGAGGATTAAAATAAGGAAAGAAAGAAGCAACATAAACCACCACCTTTTGAAGGCTGAGTCTGCCCATGCAGCAGTTGGTGACAAACAGCCCCTGACCTGCAGAATCACACCCTGCAGTAGCCAACACCAGCAGAAATAAAAAGCACRTGGTTTGAAAGAAAACTTGGTGCTCATCACAGGCAGCTCAGAGTCTGCACTTCATCAAGGGCCAATTTTCACTAGGATTAGTTAAGCAGCCATTTCCTTCCTCGCTGGCTTTTAACCATTTATTGTTTATGGTGCAGCCTGGGAAGCTCTGCAATAGACACTAAAGCATTTAGGAGAAGCAGCAGGAGTCACTCTACAGGAGTAAGTTAAAGCTCAGCATGTGCCCTTCAGCTGGAAATCATAAAGCATCCCTGGAAACATGTAGCTAAACCCTGAGCTGGAAGACAGAAAACAAGAGGGCACCTTTCCTGCCCCCCATGGAGAGGGCTGCCAACCMTGACCTGTTCATTCCAGGTGATGGAAATGCAGACATTTTTGCTAATCTTATGCTAAGCTTGATTTCAAATTTTGCTTTTGCCTGCACAGCCTTTTATTCACTCCTCTCTCTCCTCCCTGTCTTTGAAGGTTGCTTGCCCTTGGGAGTCTCTTCCTCCTTTCTCTATCTAAAACATTTGCATTCTTCCTCAAAATGTTGCTGATACAGTCTCCTATCCCATCATTCCCAGCTTCCCAGTCATTGCATGCTTTTTGAGAAATAAAAATAAAGYGAATTCAAGATGTTAATAAAACTTATGATCCAGAGACAATATTTGCTTTGGATATCGTACAGAGAATTTAAGAAGYTGGGATCTCCCAGTTTTAGGAACTAAAGAGCTGCTTTACACAGTACACTGGCTTTTTGCAGAACTGATCAGAAAATGCTGGTGTGAAGTCTGGAGTATTTATTCCAGGACTAGTGAGTACTGGCAGCTGTGTGTGAGGTTTTGAAAAGGACAAGGGATGTTTGTAAGTTCTGTCCAGTTTATTTTGTAAAGCAGCTTCGRATTTACGAATGAGTCCAGATAAGTTTGTGCACTTTGCCATTTTACAGGACAGCAAAGCCAGTGGCTGACTGACACCTCTGGGGGCCAGAGCACTGACTCCTGTGCCAGGCAGCAGTGATGCTCATGGAGGTGAGAATAGCCAGGCTTCCAGATCTTCCCATTCCTAGTCATTGGAGGCCTGGCCACATCTCATGGAGAGCAAAGGCAAATACCCAACAGTGGTTTAATATCAATTATCAAAACTCCTCTGTCCTCTGGCAAATTGAGTTGATTTTCAGGACAATTTAACTATTTGTGCCTCCATCTGGTCTGTTTGATGCTGTKAAATCCCAGCTCAAAATGAGTCTGYTWTGGAACASCAGCACTGGTAATAGATACACAGATCCTGTAATGAGATCACCACAGTTAGTAATGCAGATGAAGTCCAGCTCCTGAACCAGCAGAAGGGTTGCATGTCAGAGTTGGATTTCCAGGCTCTTCCAAAGCTGAGTTCCTTCTCACACAAGGAGCAGCAGTCCCAGAAWAGCATCCTGTTTGCCACCTCCCAGCCAGAAAAATCTCACTATGGACAGCCTGTGAATCAGTGTGAATCCAAGCCCAAAGCTCTGACATCTCAGTTTCCAGAAGTGACTCTTGCCGTGGCCAGGGGTGCTCCCGTGCCTGAAGGGACAGTCCTGGACTTGAGGCTGGAATCCAGCCAGCTGCCACTCCACTTCCTGTGATCTAGCAATGAGCACACCTGCCCTTTGCTCTAAGGAAAATCCAGCTCTGCTTCTCTCCCACACCAAAAAATCCCAGTATGATCAGCAATTCCCCCAGCTTAGTCTGAGGAAGGTGAGCACCACCTACCCACACTTCACAAATATTTCTGCCTGCCRCTCCGAGAGCTCCGCGCGTTTCTTYCACCTCACCTTTTCTCACTGGAATTCAGAAGAATGCATCTTGCTTAAAAACCTCAAACCAACCTCGTACAGAGAAACCTGACCAAAATTGGCCACACCACTGCACTTGCCTTTTCCCCAGAGGGGAGGATGCCAAAGCAAACAAAACGTGGCAGATGTTTGTCACGGTGTTTAACGTGCTGCTGCTGGAAGGGGTTCAGATCCTGTTGTGCTGAGAGCTGAAAGCTACAGCGCAGAAGCCAAACACTTCAAGATGAGCTTTTTGTTTTGAAATACTTCCAGATGATGTGTCACAGAACTAATTTAGGCAAGAATAGATTTCCCTAAGCAAGACAATGATAGAATATTACACTTTGTGGTTACGCTGAAATTGCACTGCCTGAAAAGGCAATTCCTCACCTTGAACAGAGTATCAAAATAATTTGATTTTTTTCATCAAAGTGCAGAAAAGATGAAGAACACTACAGCAAAATGCTTTCAGATGGAGATACAGGCTGTCCAGCATATTCCAGATCTTTGGAAATTACAAGTGGTCTTCACCTTTTCCAATAATTTTGAGTTAATACCTACCTACCTGTAACACCTTGTCTCTAAATTGCAGTGACACACACGGTTAAATTCTCAGCTGTATTAAAATACCCTGAGTGAATGAAAAGAAAAAAACCCAGCTCACAGTTTGTACATGTTGCATTATATCATCATTTGACTTTAGGATGTTGGAATTTGTTTTATCAGAATTTGACACTATCTACTTGACACRAAAAATGTAATAAAACCACCAAAAATGTCATGCCTGTGAGCTTCAAAGCAGCACAAAGCTTGACTATTTTAACACCTTTTTTAATCTTAAAGGAACTGCTTACCTATTGATTCAGCCTGTTCAGCCAGGATCACTCTGTCACTGTTGCTCAGAGTTTTAATGCATTTCTCTCTACGCAGTAATTGAAAAAATAATAGATATAACACAAAATTTCATGGCCTCTGGYTAAGGCTTCAGAGCTTCCTTGTGCTCGTTAGAGCGCAGCTCATTAAAAATGCATCATGCTAATGAGACAGCAGCAGCCTGCTGGCCACAACAGGTCTGCAAAGGTGTGGGGCAGTTCAATGAGGGAAAAWTTCTCTCCTAAGGAAAGCAGGGACAGAAACTGCTTCACACTTCTGGACTCGAGGCTTTGATTCCAGCACGGTGTCACAACTGATTTACATCCAACTGCTCCTCCCAGTTGGGGCTGTTGTGTCCCCAGGGAGGGAATTCTCACTCTTGGGGATGAGCAGTGGCTGCCTGGTGCTCCTTGCACAGTGCCCCACTAGAAAAAACACATCACAACAAACTCCTTGGCAAACGTGGAGCCATGTCCAACCTGTGAYGGGAATATCCTGGAATGGTGCCTGGGGTGGGCACCCCAACAATTCCCTACAATAATGACATCAGCTGTGGGGGAAATTTTCCCAGAGGAGAGGRTCTGCATCACCCTGAAATCCCATTCCTGTTGTGGCAGCATTCCCCACAGCAAAGTGCAATTCCAGACTAGAAACCACTCCATGACAAAGCAACAAAACTCAACACCTTGTGAAACAAGTGCCAAAGCCCAGGATGTTATTTAGATACAATAAAAWTYYTAAAAATTTGCTAATTATTATTATTATTTGCTAATTATGTACCTTCTCTTACTGATGCCTTTAGATTTTGAATGTTCCAGCTTTTCTCTGGGAGCAGGCAGGCAGAGAAACTTGCCCTTCCTTCCTTTTTCTTTCATGGAAGGAAATGTGCTTTCTCTCCGGATCATATATTGCATAAGATATTTTGGAAATTGGATAAGATGTTTTGGAAAGCAGCAGGCAGATCTACAGCAGCATTCAGGTTCCTTCTTCGTGTTGAATTTAGGATTACAAGGATCCAGGTATAATTTAATAAAAAAATTAAAGGGAGTAAAGATAAGCAGTCAAAATTAGCATGCAAAGTAGAAGCTGTATTTTTTTTYCTGTGCAAATATTAATTTTACAAAATTTTCCTTTTAACCAAAGACTATTAAAACAAAAAGCTCTTTGAAAAAAAAATCCTAACCAAATACATCTGACAAAATATCCAAGTCTTTCTTCTTTCCTTGCTTCTCCCCCTTCCTCCCCCCTCTTTTCTTCCCTTTAAGTGAATTGTTTTATTTTCTATTCTTTTGTTTCACATCTGGGAGGCCATTTGTGTTGTTTCCTTCAATATATCTCAGGCAACCTGGCAGCAGATGTATTGCAAAGCGAATTAAGATCCAAGCAGAGAGARGCTAAAACAAGTTACTGCAAATCTGGTAAAATCTGGGACAGAAGCTGGAGTCAGARCTGGTGCTTGGGGGCAGCTCTGTGGCTGCAGGGTCGGGTTTTTGCCTGTCCCCTACTTTACCTGGGGGCAGGTTCATCCCCCCYTGTGTCACCAGGGGCTCTGCCCACCCACCCTGTCACCCACCCAGGGCTCTGCCTGCAGCAAAAAGCAGCACATATCCCTAAGCCCACTCAGCAGGAGCAGCTCCTTAAAGTGAGAGTTGTTAAAACAAGCACTTGTGTGTTTGTTCTCTCCTTTTGGCTCCAAATAGAGTTTGGGAATACACAGGGAGGAGAGGATATCTGCAGGTGGGTGGAAGTCTCTGCATCAACTTCTCAGTCAGCAGTGCCCAAAGGGAGMTGACAGCCTGAGCTGCTCAGCAGGCTGGAGAGGATTARCRTTTCCATYCAGGGCAAAATGCAGCAAAAAAGCYTTTTATTTCCCTCCTGTCCATGCTGCTTTCCTAAGTCCCAGGAGAGTGGGATCACCTTAAAGAGACTGTATTGTACCAAGTGTCACATGGCATCATTAAATTGCAGATGTGCCAGCAGATAATTTTGATGAAGACCAAGAGGCACATAGGAGTTATCAGCCATGACTCCAAGGACGACAGGTTGTTACCACAATTTCCTAAGAGGCTGCATCTGTGAGCTCCAAACACCTTTTATATTTTTTGCCCTCCCAGAACCTTCAGCAACTGGAGTTTAAGTCTCTTTTAAGTTGATGCGCTACAAAGGAACCAAAAGAAAGCCTCAAGGGGAAGATATTGGCTTCAGCTATTTGATCCAGGTTTTTATGTTGCTATTCTATGCCCACTTCTGAGAAAAAGAAATCCCTTTATCCTCTGATTCCCTATCTAATCAAAACTAGGCCATTTCACCCAAATAGCCAAGCCACGTTGCTTAACACCCACATTGATTTCAGCCCCCTGGGAGTCAGATCTGAGAGATTTTCCTTTGAAGGACTAGGCAGAAAGGAGAGTAATTTGGCTGTTGCTGCTCTTATGGAGCTCTGTCTTAGTCACAAAATGTTACTCTTCCCATAAGGAAAACRAGTGGCACAGCAGCGTGAGCCCAGACAAGCATCCAGGAGCCTTCAGGTCTGGAGCAGCCTCCCTCAAAAGAAAAATGGATCTACTCTCACCCTTTGGTTGTTTTTGGCAGCGTTAGCAATGTCTTTGTACAACACTAAAGGCTAAAAATATCTTTCAGCACCTGCAACTGTATTCTTCTATTTCTCAAGGGGCTTTTTTTCCCTAAGTGCATGCACAGATATAGGAAAACAAAACCAACAGATGGAACAAGAGTGTTACTGAAGATGATTGCACAGGAATCTTGGTTAATGAGCTGGTAGCATACCTTCCTTCCTTGGCTTAGCTACATCAGATCCCTTTTGCTTTAGAACACCAATAATTTCTGAAATTCAGGTGAACATCTCCTGTGCCTGAGCAGCAGAGTCACCACTCGGGTTGCTGTGGTAAACAAGCTGTTCTATCAGCCAGGAAAGGAAAGTACTGTATAAACACTGAGTAATWCCTCAGAGGATTAGCAATGCTAGAGCAAGGTGAAAACCTGAAGTAGCTTTACCCAGTGGCATGCAGCCAACCCCCCTTTCCACAGTTAACGGAGATCTGTGACTGCAGCACATCCAGATTTATTACTTTTTCCAGGAGCTACTCTTATAGGTTAAAATTCAAATTGTACTTTTATTCACATTGGAGTGCAGGTCAAGAGAGGGGATTCTGCCCCTCTGCCCCCCTCTGGTGTGATCCCACCTGCAGTGCTGTGTCCAGATCTGGGATGCAGCACAGGAAGGACATGGAGCTGTAGGAGTGAGGCCAGAGGAGGCCTCCAAGTTGATCAKAGGGATGGAGCAGCTYTCCTTGAAGAAAAGCTGAGTGATTTGGGTTTTTTTAGCCTAAAGAAGAAAAGGCTCAAGGGTGACCTAATTGTGGCCTTCCAGTACCTGAAGGGAGCCCACAAGAAAGATG
>QVAJ01000048.1:123968-147273 GCA_003546035.1 Mixornis gularis
TGGGGGATTGGAACTGGATGATCTTTGAGGTCCCTTCCAACCCAGTCCATTCCATGATTCTATGAAATACAAACCCACTGGAGTGACTTCCGTGACATTATCCTGGCTGCCTTAACCTGGACTGCAATCACTCTCTTTACCTCACACCACCACAGCTGGGTCTCTCACTGGAACTTTCTCGACACCCACCCATGTGTGACAACATTGGGCAGAGTCAGTTTTCTGCTCATTATCTGGGAGAGCTTTTCCCCACCACACCTTTTCTCACCTGAGTAACTGTACATCATGCAAATGCTCTGCCTGTGGGTTCAGGGGGCTGAATAAAGTCAGCGTGCCACATTTCACAGCCAAAATAACTAAATGGTGACAGGTGAAATCCTCATCYAAGAGACTATTTCTGAGAGCTGCATATTGGGCTTGTGCTGCTCAGTATCTCTGCCCATGATTCTGGGAGGAAAAAGAGCAGATCCAAGTGGTGTGTCACACATGATATAGGACACACATACATGCAGTGACACAKGAATTAGTAGGAAAATAAATAACAATAAAGCCAAGCCAAGTAAAAACAGAGAAAGGAGCTGCTAGTGAAGACACCTTTTAAGTTGCTCTATTGAATTAMTGGCTAAAGGAGCTACTGAGGATTTCCAGCCAGGTGGCAGAGAAGGAACCCTGCTGTTTTTCTTTGTCAAAGAGAGGCTCAGCTGTCCACTGCTGTGCTGTGCTTAACTCCTACCCCATGGTCTGGAGGCACCAAAACCAAGGGAGARCTTCAGAGCAGCCAGCCAGGCAAAGGAGATCAAGTGAGGAGACTGGTGGGTGGTAGATAAAAGAGGAGAAATCCCAGGAAGAGAGGTGAGACTTTTCACAGCTCCATCAGAAGGTCACAGGGGTGTCTAAGGACACTGAAGCAAATGGTGTTACCAGATTAAGGCTTTTTAAAATTAGTATTCATAAATAAAACAAAGCAGAATTTTTCCCATCATTAAATTAAAATTACGATTACTTTGACATTTTTCTATTGCTGAGAAAATGTTTGCAATTAATTTCATTAGCCTATTCCTGGCTGTCAGAAGTTCCTTCTGATGGCTGTGCCCCTTGAAAGGCTGCATCCAACCATTATAATACACAATTTATTCCATGAAATCTTTCATATAAACCTCCCAGTCTGCTGTGGACTATCAAACTACTGTTTGCTAAAACAATCTCTCAACCTTCATAAACTGACAGGCTCATCCTCACTATTGTTACACAAAAAGTTAATATTTGTCTTTCTAGTGGCTGTCATTTCTCACTGCAGAATAAATGACACCTCAGCTTCTTAAAAACCCAGATGTGTTTCTGATACTGTTCCCATAAACTTTAACCATTAACATTGGAAAGAATTTAATAAACCAAAGTTTCACAGTCTTGTTACCTCGTTACAGTTGTTCCTCAGCACCAGAGAGCTGCTAAGGCATTTTCTCATCACTACATAATTTTCAGGCTACTTCTCCCAATTTCATAGATGACAAAGCAGAGAGCTGCATAGCTCATGTAAATCACTGTACACCTAATGTCCCACCAAAGGTCTGCTGCTGAATCATAAATTAAACATCAGCCCTGCCAAGCCTTATTTTCTCCCATTCTAATGTGCAGTGGAAAAGCATGGAACCACAGAATCATCAGGTTTGRGAGGGACCTCTGGAGATCATCCAGYCCARCCTCCTGCCCAGTCAGGATCACCTGAAGCMGGTGACACAAGAACATMTCCCCAGKTGGGTTTGGGATGTCTCCAGTCAGGKGGAGKCCATGACCTTCCTGGGCAGCTGTTCCAYTGCTCTGCCACCCTCAAGATAAAGTTATTCTCCCTCATGTTGAGTTAAACTTGCTGTGGCTTAGTTTATGGCTGTAAACTAATCATCACATGAAGGTATGTCCATCTGTCTGATCACAGACATTTATCCTTTTTCCCTTTTCTAAGCACACCAAACAGCCACAAATCAATCATCCTTTTCTGACCCATTTCTGGGGTCAGAAATGCAAAGTTCAGCCCTTTCATAATTCAGAGAGAGAGCACACACGTGCAAGCCAGCATGTACACACATCCAGAGAGGATTTGCAACAATGCACAGACTCCCAGAACCAGACTGTGACCTCAGTATCTGCCAGACACAACTTCCAATTGTGTTCATCCTACTGCCTCCAACTTCCAATTCTGTTCATCCTKCTCCTCCTGATGTTTGTCCAGGGAAACAGAAGCTGTGTTGTGGATGACAGAATACAACTGAAAATCTCCAGCATGCCCTGAATGGTCTTTCCACAAGCTGGCAAGAGGTGGGCAGAGCATCAGAGTTGTGGAAGTTAATATGGTGTGGGCAGACCATCAGAGAGAGTTGTGGCAACTTTTATGATGTGGCTTAGAGATGTCACTTGTGTGGCACAAGAAGGGGCTGAGCCTGCAGCCCCAAAGTGGCCTTGGGTTCATCTCCTTGCCCCAACTATTCCAGGGAGCACCATTCCCTGGAGTCGTCTGCCCTGCACAGCACAAGGCCCTTTCTGGCCTTACCAAAGGCCAATACCAACCAAATTCAGTCTGGCCAAATTAAAATTTCTTTGTTTCTTCATTGTCCAAGCACACTTTGAGCKTTCCACCCCATTTTCCATGTAGTCTCCAGCTCTTTAAACTTTGCAGCAACAAGAACAAAACTTGCCAAGCATTTTCTTGCGTGTCTTTCCACTGGTCTTAAATACTAATGCATTGTATAACTCTGCYGTGTGCCCAGGGACCCTTTACATTATTTAAAGGCTGTCAGTCAGGTGTGAACCTTTCCATTGATTTACCATTCACTTCTCATCCTCTCCTGGATGCATTAGGCAGCTGCAGCCTGCTCTTGGTGTTGAGGAATAACAATTCCATTTGTTTGAACCTGACTTAGAGCCGCTCGCTTTTGCAGCCCATATAATTCTCCTTACTGTGGTTTCTGTGACATTAATGACAAAATAAATAATTCAGCGTGGTTTTCACCCAAATGTAGCCCTGTCAGAGACTAATATACAATCTTTGCTAGCTTATTTAACAAAACAAGCCCCTGAATGATGCTTTTAAAGGCTGAAGCTCTCATTTTAATGGAATTTGGTGGCAAAACTCCCCCGAGACCCAGCGGTAACTACCAGGCACAATCTTCCCACTCTTGTTCCTGCCAACCCACCTTCTCACTTAGCCCTGGTATTTATGCTCTGCACCCACCCAGCAGGTCTGTGCCTTCTTACCCTGCACATCTTAGGCTGGCTTTTTATGGAGCTGCACTTTACTTGAAGGGGCCATAAACTGAAGCTGAACAGCACCAGGGATGTCGGCAGGGTAATTAGGAGGAACAAGAACACTTAGTTCCCTAATGAGACCTGACAGTGAGGCTTCAGGAATGAAAGCACTCCTGTTCTTGTTCTCAGGATGGTGGGTTTAGTGACACACCAAGCCACCCTAAGCATTTCAGGAGGGCTGCTTGGCTACAGGAGCTCTATAACAGGATCACTTTTAAAAATAAATAAATAAACTTTAAAAAATCACTAATATTTTGGACATTCATAACAAAGTTTCCAGTACCTTCACTGAGGCCAGGATATGTTTCTCAATACCCACTCCATCAGTCCCTCTACAACGTGCTTTTTCACCATTTCTCATCCACTCATTCCTACTTGTCCTGTGTTCATTAGTGCTCTCCCTGAGCTGCTGTGCTAAAACTGGCATCAGTTCTAGCTGTAGAATTTATGCACAAAGGAACACTCCTACCAAGAAAAATCTTGCATCTTTCCCTTAAAGCTATGCTGCTTCCCTTTAGAAGTGTATTGGTTCCAAAATGATTTCAGGGTTGACTTGGGAGTAAGACCCTTGTTTCCTCATGACTTTATGTTCATCTCTTTTTCTTCTTTTTCCAGGAAAACCACTTAATTTGTCTGTAAGCAACACATTCAGAGACAGCATATACATCATGCCAAATTATTCTCCCCTGCAGCAAGGTCAATTTGATATTCAGATTGGCTTTTCATTCATCCTGGGGCTGCAAAGTGATTTGGTTTTCTTTCAGCTTCAATTTACCTAAACTATGGGTATCTGATTTTTCATTTTGCAGACTAGACTGCTATCCAGGGTGTTTTTTTCCTCATGTCCACGGAGTCTGGTTTTCCTGTTATGCAACTGCAGCTGCTGCTTGCAAAGACCACAGTGTCCATCAGGTAGTTGATGAAATAAAGCCTAATGAAKTCTCATGGAGAGAGGAATCATTAAAGTTTGTGATTTCAAAATAATGAACTGCCCATTTCCTTCAAAATAGGACAGTAATGAATAGATGATACATTTCAAAGTATATTCTAAGGAAAATGGYTAATGGCTTCCTTGGAGCTGGAAATTATGCTCCAGGAAAGGGATGCATCTGGCCCCAAAAGCAACTGTGATTGTGAAGGAGTGAGAGACGAGCAATGCATCCTTTTRGGTTTTCTTCCCCAGCTATAACACACTGAACCACAAAGTTTCTGACAACCCAGGTCCCTTGGGCAGCCCACACCTCCCTTGGGAATCCCTTCACAGCCCCACTCCATCATGCTTCAGCCCCTTCCTTGTTCTCCCTGCGTGAATCCTTACCCTAAAAATAACCATAACTCACCCATAACCATAAAGTAACTCCTGTATCATCTTGCAAAGAGGCATGTCCAAAAACCACTGGCTCCTTAACAGAAATATCATAGTTTAAAGTCCTGATTGGCTCAACAGTGCTGTTAGCTCAGAGGCTATTGAGTTATTGAGCCAAAAGCTAGAGTTTAACATGAAGAGTCTGAGTTCTGAACGACATTAAGGTTACCTGCTCAGTGGTGATTTTATTCACATCAGCGACATCAGCACCACCAGGAATGAGCAGACAGAGGGGCCCAGAAAATTGCCTTAAATTCAAGGAAACTGACACAGTCGGGATATCAGCACCGGTCTCATAATGCGTCTGATATGGAAACAAAAATCAAAGCGGCCTTTTTGTATAAATGATCCAAGARAAACCCTGCACCCAGCAGAGAACACCTGATGGCACAGTGGAGTTCTTGCAAAAGGTTCTATTCCTGCCTATACACACAGTTTGCAGCTTGATTTGCTCTGCACCAGTTTTAGTTTAGCTGTTCATTTAGTCTGAACTGCACACAATGCTCACAGAAGCGTACGTGGGATTGACAGTAACACAAATGAATTACTCAGATATGGAGTTACGACAGTGACACCAGGAAATGAACTCTCAGGAGCTTTAAAAGAAGAGAGAGAGAATCTTAAAAAAAAAAAAAAAAGAAATCACTGTTGCCTTTTATTTGATTTCCTGATATTTTCAGCTTCTAAAAACATTACCTCAGTTGACACTATGCACTAAACTTTTTTTTTTATGGTAGGAATAAAGTTCTTTTCTTACAAATAAAGCATTCATCCTGGCATAGCAGCCCTACTATCATATTAAAGGCACTGCCTTTAAAGGCAGAGGTATTCCACATTAGAGAGAATTTTCATTGGAACCAGGGTTGCACTTTTCATTCCCATGCACCGCAGCAGACAGGAGCAGCTGGCTGGGATCCTTCAGGAGCAGTGCTGTGCTGGTAAGTGGATTGACTGCACTCAGCAATGCAGCAATTCCCAGTGATCCCATCCATTGCAGCCCAGCAAACACTGCCTGATCTCACACACTGCAGGTGCTGCTGACTCCCCCTCACACCTTAGTCCCCCCAGGAAAGGGCCACAACAAAGGGAGGGAGAGGTGGAGGTCACTGCAGGCACCAGCTCGTCACAGCAATGACTATTTTGCTCCTCTAAAACAATCACTGGGGGGGTTTTGAAGGCTGAAATCTGCTGACAATGACAAGCATTTTGCTGCTTTGCTCCCGGATCTCCCACCCAGCTGGGACATCAGCACTCCACATTTTCCTCTCCATGCCTCACTTTCCCTTGCCTGTCAGCTTCAGGGCTGGAGAGGAGGGTGATGACGCTTTTCAAGCCCTTGTGCCAGCTTGATCACAAAGATCAGGGTGACTCAGTGATGGTGTGGAAAGGTTTGGCTCCTCTGAGAAGATGCTCTTTAAACTCAGCATCCCTGGCACAAGCTGAACGATGAAATGTTCACAATGCAGAGCCCCAGTGCTCTGCAGCAGAGCCAGGAGTCAGTCCTGCTGCCAAATCCACACTCAGCCACACCTCAGAGACACTGGGGGTGGCTTTGTCAGCACMGCACAGCAGTAGCATGAATACACACAGACAGCAAAGAGCAACCAGCACAGCCAGCCCTGCTCTAAATGCTGCCAGAATATTTATAACCTGAGTGTTCTGCCCAGGGAGGTGCAGCCTAATTTAGGCTCCTTTTCCTGCTTACTTTCCTCTCCTCAGACACACGATGGTTTTCTATCATTAATCTTCARACTCTCGTACTTCCAGTGTCCTGAACTTGTATTTCTCTTTATAGGCCTCCTAGTGCATGGAGCAGCTGACCTGGTCACCTTTCCTGACAACACTCACAGCTCCACAGGGCCAGGCCCATGACAAGGAATCAATCATTCCCAGGTGTCTGTGCACACACTTGAACAAGGTTCATAGAAGTGGTTTCACACAAGAGGCTGCCCAGCCCCAGCTGTTTCCTCCCATCTTGATTTCAGAGTGATTTCCAGAATTATTCCTGCTCCTTCAGTCATTTTCACCAGACCAGAAGTCAGTCCTGCTGCAGAAGTGATTGTGCTGCTATTTTCATCCTCCCCAAGCTCAGCCAGTGCAGTTCTGCACCCTGGCACAGACACTAAACCCAAGGGGATTTTAGGAAATTAACTGGCAGCCGTGAGGCTAYGGGAAAGGACTTTTCAGCAAAATCAGCACCAGATCTGAAGCAACATTAAAATCTTGACAGGAGCAGGCACACTAAACACAGACGCTCCAGGATGGCATTTTGTTAATTAAAAAAAAAAAAAAAAAGTGTAGAGTTTATTGGCTGAAACCACTGTCCCTCGCTGGCACTGGAATGGGAAAAAATTATCAAAATGTTTTCATTTTGTATTTCAAATTATAACTCAAGCCTAAATAAAGGTATTCAAACCCCAGGTATTGAAAAACCCTCAACATTACCAACAAAAATCAAGAGCTTTTACTTTTGTTAGCTACCAAATTATTCAACTACTCACCCAGCACTAACGTGAGGGCAAAGAACTGGAGCGTTCTCTGCCATCRGTGCGGGGGAGATTTAGGTGGGTAACTCCATTAGTACTCTGGAAGTTCCTTCACATAAATCTTTGTGGCATTAATGAGGAAATGAGGCATCAATCATATAAGGAATTTGGCTCCTTAKCTCCACTTGGGGATCTCGAGCAAGGACATCTCAGGTTGCCCACCTCTGCCAGGGCACAGYTTGTGGATCCCTAAATCTTCACACAGGCTCAGGGCTGCGGTGGTTTACAGGACTCACAGCGGCCCTTGGAAGAAAGAAAATGTAAACCCTTGCAAGTAACAAGAAACACAATTGCCGTTTCCTCAGCATTCAAAAAATTTGGATGCTCTTACAAGCTGTGGATGAGATCACACAGTGAAGAGGAAGAGAAGGGGTTAAGCATTGAGGAGMGAGCAGCTCCGCTCCGTGCAGGGAAGGCACAAAGCCCTTGACTCTGCAACATCCTCACCAAGTAATTGTGTGAAGGCTCTCGGTGTCKCAGCCATTGTTTCATCTCCTTATCGGCGCCACACACCAGAGAGGGCTCCCCCCGGGATGCTCGGGATGTTCGCACAAACACGGCCCCGGCAGGATGAAAGTGCTCCCAGCCTCTGCCCATCTTCCTGCACGCTCTCTCTCTCTCTCTGCAGACTTGCACAAAGGGGAGAAAARGAACAGGTTTGGCTTTTAAGTTAGAAAAGTAGCATGGCTGCTGGAGGAAAAAAAAATGAARAGAAAGGAAAAAGGAAAAAAGCTGGATGCTGTTCCTGTGGTGGGTCTTCCCAGGAAAGCTCGGTCTCTTGGCCTGCWAGACCTAGACAGAGATAGCACCTGGCAGATAAAATACKTCATGTTTCCCAGCATCTGCTGCTRCATAATCACACCAAGCTTGTTTACAACTGAAATCACAAATTATTCCAAATATTAGTCTTATTTTAAATAAATGCCCTCTCTCCAGTGCATCAAGGAGTGAATAAAAGAGCAACTACCTGAATGACACACACTGACTTTCCTGAAATTTCTGTGTGCAARGCCACAAGGTCCATCTCCCATGGGAAGACAGGAGCTCAGCAGACAGCCAGGGCTAAAGGGAGGGGACCACAAAACATATTCTCTTCTTCAATACCTGGAAGGCTTTTTTTTTTTCCTAATTGTGAAGGGAAAGGAATGTTGTGGTGGCTAGATGAGTTTTTGGTTCTACAATGCACTCTCTTTTTTTTTTGAAGATACTGGGGGAAAAAACAGACCAAAATAGCAAGTTTAGTTCTTGATGTCTCTTCCTTCTGACCTACCAATGCTCCTCATGACTTTCACAATTTCAAAGGAACTTCTGATTGTGCTTCAAGCCTTCAGGAGCACATTAAGGGAAGATACACCTGGACACGTGGATCACAGATCCAGCACCGTTCTACTGGGCTGCTCATTTTGTACTTTGGTACTCTTCTCAGTGCTAGATGCAAAAAAGCAGTTAACAAAGGAAAATCTCTCTCCTCTCCCAACCAAATCCTCAGCTCTTTCCTGCTGGCTGGATATGAATCCACATCTCAATCTGGCAGGCACGACTTCCCCCATGATGTGCAAGTGCTGTGGCTGCAGCTGCCCTGGTCCCAGCTTAGCTAGGTCTGGTTTGAGCAGTGCTGTGCCACTCACCAAATATCCAGACCTCTGCTAGAGCAGGAGTTGGAGCAGCTCATGCCCCTCCCAGAGCCTCCTCTCCCAACCTATTTATCCCTTGAGGCTTTGTAAACCATTTTAGCAACTATGTTGGCAGCTGGAGAATTTAATTGCATGTCTCATGATATTGGGTGGTGGTTTTAATGAAACCACCAGCTCCTGGGGAATGAAGGAATCCCAGGGTTCATAGAAAACCAATTAAGTCTTCTAATTGCAGCTGCAACCTGAGAACACCCAGCAAGAAAATCCTCAAGGATGGAAATCTGAAGGTAAATAAAAAGACCCTCTTTCTTCCCTGTGCAATTTTTTGTGTAAGAAAATGCTCTTAGGGTTTTCAAACTAATGACATGGGAGGCCTGAGTCACACGTACAGAGCTTCGGTTTAGAAATACTAATATTAACATAGAACAGGCTGGCAGGGAGAGAAGATAACAATGGCTTTAAGCATTAATAATGGCTTATTGTGCTACTAATAATAAGATTAAAGAGCTTGGAAGCAGTTAAAACACATACCTTGACAGCAGCCATTGGAAACAGGGTGACACGAGGCAGTTTAACAGCCAGGCAGAATTACCAGTTGCATCCCTTTGACATTGATATATCACCAGGGTGTGAATTCAGCAGGATTCAGGGATTACAGGGCAGCTCTGGAGTATCTGGAATAGAAGAAAAAACACGCCTGAAGTTTAAATGACAACTGGAGAGCTGTGACTTATGTCAAGTTCAGTTCTGGAAATGAATATCCTACCCTTTCCTAAATCTTGGAGCCTAGGAGTCAGTAAGGAATAAAACCTGCAGTATTTACGATTTAATGGGAAAGGGTTTGTCTGTTTTCACAAATCCAGCTGGCTTGCAGAGGAAGGCAATAGGGATGGCCAGAGTCTCATATTCTAACTGTAAATTATGATTCCTTCCCACCATTTTTTTCTGGTTATTAAATTCAAGTTGAAAAGGCAGTTTTCCTTATGTTTATACACCCACACAGTTAATTGGAAGTAAAAAGATGTCTGTTTATGGCCAGGAGTGCTGCCCCTGTTTGGGAGAAACAGGTTATTGTGCAAAATTMATGTAATTGGTTTCCATAGCCCAAAGCATATCAGGAATAATTTCTTAYAGCAGAGGAGCAGATTTATGCAGAAGTGTCCCTTGAAATTTCTCATTCAAAGGCTGATGGCTCTAATGACTGCCTYCAAATTGCTATCAGTAAAAGTCTACGCAGAAATGGAATTCAGTGTGCAATTTGGSAAACAGCTGTACGCTCCCAGCCTTCAGCCCCTAATCTAATCTGGGCTTTAATTTCTCTTTGTGTAGATTTGCAATGTACACAGGCCTGATCTTAACGAGGCCATTAGCACAAGGGGATCTGCCCAGGCCCACAAGGGCCTGCAGAAGGAGATCCTGGGCGCACTCAGCTGGCCCTGGGCCAGGCCCATCCCTCACCAGTGTCATCCAGGCATAAAGGTGATGCCTTAATTTTAGCTTTCATGTTTTTCAGACTCTGTGCTGCCTAGGGGTGTAATCCTGAGACTCATTTTAAGTGTTAGTAAGCTCTCTTCACAGAGTGGGTAGACAAAGCAAATCCTTTTCCTGCCGAAGACCAACTGTTATAAGTTTTCAGGCCCAAAAGCATAAACAAGGATGGACTGAAGAAAGAAAACAAGGATGGGACTTCATAATCTGAAGCTGTAATGGGACAATTAACCCCAATATGCAAATGGACCAAAATTTATAAAAGTGTGAGACCTTGTGACCGGTCCTCCATTTTGTGATCATTTTGGGTCCATCTTGGGTGTAGCTCTGCCCAGGCTCTTGTACTGCCCAAGGTGTATTTTTTAAGGCCTTTTAATAAATACCTACTTTATCCTCTTAGCTGTCTAGTCTCTGTTCCAGGTCAGCCTTTCCCAGGCATCCAAGGGATACCTGGCTTTTCCCTCTTCCCAGCAGCTCTTTGGCTGACCCCAGCACACAAACCTCAGTCCTGGCTCAGCCCAGCCTGTACCTGGATGGGGAATGGGGAGCTGCTCCCAAGGCCTGGGAGAGCCTCCCTCTCCCCAAGCAGTCAGCTTTTCTTCTGATGCATTCCCTGCTGACCCAGAGCTGCCAGGAGTCAGTGAATTCCGTTCCCCTCTCCCTTGGGGACGAGCCGCCCACGTTCCGCGCGAGGAGCCGCCTCTGATTAAATTGAATCAAACGTCTGTGTTTACGAGACGTTTTGACCGACAAATCATTTTCCCTGTCAGGCTGAGATACGACAATGACGATAACTCAAGTTTCTCCAGTCAAACGGCTTTGGAAAGCTTTCCTGCCATTACAGCCCGTGAATGTCAACGGGTTTAGCTAAGTGCAGGCAAAGACTGATGGCAGCACTCTCTGCATCTCCTTTTCCCACCAGAGAGCTCTCTGTAATGCTGCCTGGCAGCTCTGCCCCAAGAAAGGAGGGAGGAAGACACTGGACATTATTCTTATGATTTGCACTACATTGAATTTATCTTTGCTTTGCCCATTATAAACAGGTTGCAGAAGATACTCCTATGAGTTAAACACTGAATTAATTTCCTTCTGAAAAGAGAGATCTCCCTGGAATACTGAGGTGTCTAAACAACTGAAATATACTTCCAGAATAAGTAATGACACTACTACGAAAAGAAAATTCAAAAACAACATCATTAGAAAACATAAACCCCTGTAACAGAATTACAACTCATTGAAGTAAATGAGTGAATGCAAATCCTGACTTTGAGTCTTGTTTGTCTGCCAGCTGTTTCTGGGACAGGACCCCCCAAATTCCTCTGGTACCCTTGTGGAAAAGCCCAGGAGCTCACCACTGCTGCCACATTTAGCCTGCACCATCCAGAGGCAGCTTTGACCTACACTTTGAAGCCTTGCTTTGGAAGCATAAAAGATCCAGCTGGCTGGTTTTGCTGTTTGAACCCTTCCATCAGTCTTTAAAATCAAGAGAGTGTGGCAGTTCTGCTTAGCATAAAGAAACAAAACAGGTGAGGAGAGCTCAGACACCACGTTGAACTACCATCCATCACTCCATATCTTTGCCTTCCTGTTTTTGTAAGTATGGCTGTACTGCCTCCTTCCGTGGCTCCTTCTCTGCTTATTTTCTTTCCAGAGAGATATCATGAGGAAATGAGGAAAGCAGAAAGGGAGAACGAAAAAAAGGCATAGCACAGAACACTCCTCTGCATGGAAGGAGGAGGAAGGGGGARGAAAGAGGAAGAAAACCTGGGAAAGAGCACAAGSCTGAATAATGCACTGGGAAAGAAAATACAGCAGCTGGATTTGCTGGGTGAGAAAGGAATATAACAGCAAACTGAAAACTAGCCCCAAAAGACCATTCCTGGAGGAATTTAATGGAAATATGAACAAAGTAAATATTGGTAAGAAAGCAGTGTATGTAAAGCAACTGGGTAAACAGGCAGAGCTACTGTGAAAGAACACAGATAATTCTCCTTATTAACAAAGACAACATTTTTGCTGGAGGACAGCAGCAAAAACTATTTACAAATTTCAACCAGAAGTCACTGAAACCACAGGATGCTTTTGCAGTGTCTTAGACTCTGCACCAGACCCTCAGCCCTTCTTAAGCAAATAATTTGTGGGATGAACCAGGTGTACAAACAGCCATGGGCTGCTCTTATGTTATCTTCAACACTGAAAAAATAACCCAACAACGTAGAATTTAAGGTGCCTCATTCATGCCTAGTCATCACCACATTTATTTGTGTGAAGAAAACAGGCCTAAACCTACTTTGCAGTCAGGAAACAGAGTTGGAACCAATGCTTACCCAAGCAATAGGACTTGTTGCAAAGATGKAAAACCTTAGAGCAGTCCAGGTACCTGGATCTCTCCAGCACTGAGGTGTCAGTGGAGGCACTTCTCTTTCATTCCCTCTCCAGGACGTCTGCACAGAACAGGCACCCAAGAGAGGAGCTCTTTGGCAGGAGCTGACAGGAGGGTCAGGGACAACTGATCAAATTCTAGACTTTGGGCAGCAGAAAGGTACCAAGCTGTATTGGTGGAGGCTGGAAATGTGCTACTCTTTGGTAGCCACCAGTCAGCAAAACATCCCCGCCTTGGTCTAAGTGTGTGCAAGCAAAACCCTTCAGATGAGTCACCTCCCTCAGGTACCTCCTATCTATAGTCAGCAGGAGTTTTCTCTCGCCCCACCACAGCACCTGCCCTTATCTGCTGCAAGAAAGGCCTGACACAAGGGGATCTGCTAAACAAAAAGTTTGTGCCAAGGGAGAAACTCAATCATTCCTACTGCAGACTAAAGAGGGTGAAAGGATTTGCTACATCTGGGGAATTCACCACTGTATCCTGCTGCTGCAGTTTTTCCTCTTCTAACAATAATAATTTGTTATCTCAGAGGCACTACCACCACTGCTGTAGTCCTACTTTTAAAAAAGAATTTAAAAAAAAAATCTTTTCTGCTGTAATATTTCACAAACAACAAATGCACTTATGATGATACAGTAAGAAAACTCCCCAAGTGCTCCCAGAGCCAGAGAGATTGATAGACTTTGCCATGGTCTTGGGAACTTAGCCTTCATTAAGGTCAAGCTAAATTACCTTACAAATRACTTAGCCTCTACCCACAGCTCCTTGATTCTGAACTGACAGATTATGCAACCATTAATCAGCTCCAGGTCTGGCCTTTGCTTTTGACTTTCAGAAGGTAAACTTATTCCATGCTGCTCCTYTTATTGAGTTTCTCAGATACATTCATACTCATAAAACAAAAAGCAAAAAGGAAAAAAAAATCTCATTCCCTGCTAAGCACTGATGATTCCTCCCACTTCACAAAAGATTGAACACACCTTTTAATACATTTGTTTGTAATGCACCAATTTCATTTTGCCTCTTCCCAAGGAAGCAGATTTCAATTTGATGGGCTGGAAGACACAAGAGATTATTTATGGCTGTATGTCTGGGTCTGTAGTCAGTCGCAGAGCCATAAATTTGGAAGGCAGCACAATAACTGATCTTCAGTTAATTTCCTGGAAAGTCTGAAAACTTTGTTCTGGCTGATCGCTGACAGAGATATAATAACAATAAAATGACCCAAGATGGCCAAACCCAATTTAATAGTTTCCATACAGATCATTTTTATCAGAGCTCTGTGGGACTTCATTCACTGATCCAATACCACTCCCTACATATAACCAGTGAGAATTCACTTTCATGCCCTGATCAGATTTGTTTGGACTCCTGGAGCTGTGTTTAGCTCTCAGATGCATGTCTTTAATAAGAAATACCTTCATATCCAAGGGCTGAATTTAACCCAGAGAGGTTGTTCAATGAGGTTTCMTTTTGAGAGATGACCAAAGGTCAGGGCCTTATCACTCAGTTCTGCTCCAGCTCCCCACAGATGGAGGGTATACACTTGAAATAAAGTTCTGACTTCCCATTATTGTCATAAAATGAGTTGTAGAACCACCCTTTCTTCATTTGTCTTAATTAAAAATATATCTTCTGGCTCATGGGAAAAAAAAAAAAAAAAAGAAAACTCCTGTCCACAGGTGATTAATGAAACTGCAGATTTAGTCAATAGCCTTCCATGGGCCTTTCTATCCAAAGTCCTGCTTCATTTGCTGCCCTTTGTATTAACAAATTTTGTGATTTCTACATTAGGACTAAAGTATCTGGCACAGATACAGAAAGAGAATTTAGGTATTTTCTAAAGCATCAGCTTTCTGCAGGACATATGGAAAAACATTTTRTGGATATTTCCCATAATGGATTAAAGAGTCTTGCATGAAAAACTCAAAAAATAGTATTTCAATTTCTCATTTCTTAGCAAATATTTCTGGTTCTGTTTGACTTCAAAGAATCAAAACACAAGTGAGACAATATTAATTCCAGCTGTTTCCTCTTCCTATTCATGGGTAATTTTCATAATAATAAGTGAAACATTACCATTTGGTTCTTGCCCTTCCCCAATTAGTCTTTTCTTTATTAGACCCAGCTCTAGCCTCATGAGATCCTTATTGTTTTCTAAAAATACATCTCACCCAATTCACAGTGGGGGAAACTTCAAGCTTTTAAAGCTAAAACCAGAAGACAAAGGACAACACCAAAACCAGGAACTTTTGGAGGCAAGGAAAAAGCTTGTTATTCTGTTTTTTCTGCTTGTTTGGGTTTGCTGTGGGGTTTTTTGTTTGGTTTTAAATGCCACCTCTGTCATTCCTGGGCAGAAGMAGAGGACAGTGTTTGTTTTATGGTTGGGGACTGTTTTAGAGCACTGACTATTTTTACCCAATCTCACATCACTTGAGTGCYCAGCAGCTTGAGCACGGCTCAAGCAGCCCTAGAGCTGTGGGTATGCAYTACAGATCTGTATCTCTCTGCCTCCACATGTCTCCAAGTGTCTCCTACCTGTGTGCAAAGCAGAAGGAGATTTTCAAAACCTTACCAGGCAGCGAGAGGGATGGGTTTCCAGAGGAGGTCCGCTCCATTTGGAGAAACTCCATAACCAATAGATTTTTTTTTAATTTATTTTTTTTTTTAGCACTCAGCAGCACTTTCTGGGATGTCTCTGGCCAGGCTGTCAAAGCTCTTTAGCACCCAAAAGAGTCAGCTAGCCCAGAAGCTCCACTGCTAATTTTAGTGGCTAAATGAGAGCCGACCTCAGTCATGCGAGCGAGCTCTTTGGGAAAGTCTGGCCACAAAGCTTTCATCTCCAACTGACTGCTCCTCAAGTGAGCAGTAAATGTCTTCTGACATTGTCCTCCTACTTCTGTGCCCTAACATATGCACTCTGCTTATTTATAGAATGTGTGAGCTTCACATGCATCAGGCTGAGTCCCTCGGGACCGAAGTCGCACTTGGATTTGCGCAGTGCGGCCGATGGCTCTCCTGGGCTCCGAGAGCAAAGGCTTGCTCTGCAGGAGAGGGAAACAGCTCCCACTTAACCCGGATTCAGGAATATTTCTGGAAACAGTAACAATTTACAAGAGTAGGAGGGAAGAAGCTGATGAGCTGGTGAGCTCCAGGCCCACCATGAAGGAAGGGGAGCAGAAGGAAAATCCCACTGAGTCTGCTGCAGAAACTGTCCTCCAGCCACCCGCAAGAACTGAGTAATTTGGAGAGGTCTGCAGTGCATTCCTGCCTTGCACGAGGGCTGGGAGATGCCAGGGCAGAACAGCAGAACACAGGAATATTTAGTGTTGGAAACACAGCCTTAAATCTACATCCAACAAAATTCCACCTGTGCTCAAATAGTAAAAACACAACGAGCCAAATGAAAACCACACCCACATCACAAAACAATTTTGCCCAGTTGGTTTAGTGGGATTACCCAATAATTCAGCAGAGATTTGAGGTTACTGTTTACCCATAAACCTATATTTACTA
The DNA here is from genome assembly GCA_003546035.1 of Mixornis gularis. NCBI lineage: Eukaryota > Metazoa > Chordata > Aves > Passeriformes > Timaliidae > Mixornis > Mixornis gularis. Next base: position 140,202 of record QVAJ01000048.1, read on the forward strand.
CATTTATTATAAACCCAAGTTTACCATTGGAGATTAGTGAAAAAAAAAAAAAGTTTCTTCTTCTAGAGCTACTTGTAATTTTTATGTATTCTACGTGCAGTAACATAAATTAGTATAGACAAACCTCATGTGATGATGCACCAGCCTCCATGCAATGATGGACTTCTTTTTGCAGGTGCAAACAATTGAACTGAGGTGTTCAACTACAGAGAAAAGGACCCATCATCATGCAAGTATCCCTCTTCATCAGMTGTAGGCAGGCAAGAAAATTCCCTTTGTCTAAGGCCACAGTGCATTCTGGTGGGCACTGAGCTCTCAGGCAGCTCAATCATCACATAAATAAGCCCTAATTGGCATTCCCAAATGTTTTGAAATTGCATTGCCTGCTGCTGGYACTCCTAAAAGTTATGCCTCTGGAGATATGAGGGGAAAAAAAAAATCATCAAAGATCATTTGCAATCAGATGCAACAACCCCGTGCCCAAGTGGTGCGTGTCAGGGGTAAAAAATAGCATCAGCCCAAATGGTAAGTGCCTTTTGSTTTGTCAGAACTGAACATGCAGCACCAAGCAGCAGTTATTACAGGCTCTGATCAGCAAAGCAGACAATCATTTGCCTTGTTATCGTGCTGCCTGCCCATGTGAACAGCATCAAACAGCCATTAAAAGACACCCCGCTCGCCCCCGAAGGGAACACGGGTGGTGAGTATCTGAAAACCTCCTCGTTAACAAGCTAACCTTTGAGTCTGCTGAGAAGGGAAGGAAGCATTTACCAGCCACTCTATCAATAATTATGGAAAGGGAAATCGTAGCTCGTTGTCTATCCCAGTGTGGGGAGATAAACAAGGCAGGCCTGGGGCGAGCAGCCCTTCCACAGCAGCTCCCAGCCATAGGCAACAGCTGCCAAAAAGGCAATTATCCATGGTGCTGCTCCCMTGGGGCTGTTCAATCCAGGGATGATGTGTTTGGAAACTACCACAAAGCCCTTCTGCTGGTAATAGGAGTCTCTGTGGCACATGCCCCCTCAGGGACCCTGAAATACTCTGGTGAACAGCAACCCAAAAGGCCCCAGGCATGGGTGGGCAGTGGTACTGTACAYCAGGGCTCAAGTCTCAAACACCACAATTTTTGTTCCCTGGAGCTGTGATGTTTCCCCAAGGCCCTCTGAACATGTAAGGATGGGTACCTAGTTTTAAGCAGAAAGTAGTAACTCAATTCCCTAGTCTTCATATTTCTCTCTCTCCTGTGTCACCCAGGAGGACTTAAAAAACTAATTATGCTTCAGCACACAGCCACCCGCCTTCGTTACAAGCCTAAATCCTGTTCCCATTTATAGCCTAACTCCATTTTGTCTCCAGCCTCATTGCAAGGAAGGAGGGAGGGCCCACCTGAGCCTGCACCAGACTCCCTGGGGGTTGCTACCCTGCTCCAGCTCAGCTTTTGCATCAAACCACCAGTTATCTTTTCAATTAATTGTGGGTATCATAGTGGTTGACAGGACAACCTTACYACCAAGGGATAATTTAATATGAATAGACCGTAATCTAAGTGTTAATAGCCTCGAAATTTAATCTGTGCAGAAGTAGGATTTATAAAAGGGAAAGGATAACCAGGGCCCAGATGAATAATGTTAGTTGTAACATTACAGCTAGTTGTAATAGAATAATTAGTTGTGATATCCAGAAATAAAAATTACACTGCTTTGAGTTCCAGGATGTGTGCCAAAAAGGGGCTGTTAGTCACAGCGATGAGGAACAGTTACACAGTCCATTATCTCATGAACTGCAAGGCCCAGAAATGAATCCTGCATGTCACAGGAAAATTGAGACTCTGCATTTTCAGCAATACACAGCTTTTCATTTTAGCCCTTAAGCCAGATCCTTTCTCACTATTGGAATGATGTGCCTTCCCATTTGCAGAAAGGTATCCTCAGAAACCCTCCCGGCTGAGCTTCACTTTCCCTTTGGGCATGGTCCCAGCTTCTCCATCCTGGGGCAGATGGAGCTCACCCCTGGCATCCCCACCTGCTCCATTCCTCCATCCTCACCAGTCTTGTGGAGAAAAAAAAGAACCCTCAAACTACATTAAACCCCAGCCTTTTTCTGTTTTTTTTCCTTGTAGGGCAAGGATGCTGGGTGATGGTTTGGCTGCTTCCATCCACAGGTGCTGCATCCTCGTGGGGTTAGGCAGCCCCTGCTGCTCCCTGGCTCAGTGTTCAGGGCCAAGTGCTTTAATCACAGAATGACAGGATTTGTTAGGTTGGAAGGGAGCTTAAAGCTCTTCTTGTTCCAACCTCTGCCAGGAGCAGGGACACCTTCCACCAGACCAGGYTGCTCAGAGCCCCAGCCAGTCTAATCCCCTCTAATCTAGCAACACACTTCTGAGCCCAAAGTGCACAAGGCAGCAATAAAGCTGGTGTTCAGCATCATATTGAGAACGCAGGAAGCTGTACAAAAGCAAAAAGTGATGTGACCATAATTTTTTTTAAATTATGAAGTCAGCCAGTTTTTACTATCTCATTGTTACTCATTCACTTGCATAATGGACAYAGAAACAATTGCTTGACCAGGCAGGCATTAAAAAAATAATACTTTGAATGACTTCTCTATCATAAAAGTTACTTTAAAACCATTTTCTGCTTTTTAGGTAGTGATAAAGAAATTAAATGCTTTTTCAGGTTGTGCTTGTCCATTTCTCCTTCATTTCCTCCAGCATACTTTCTTTTCTTCCCTTTCTTGCAGTGCCAAAAAGAAAAAAAAAAAAAAGTGGGCCTGTGAAGGAGGAAAACTGGTAAAGAAAAGATAACTTTCTCTCTAGGGAAAACAGGCAGGAAAGAGAGAATAGAAGTTGTGATTTTTTTTTTTTTTTTTTTTTTAAAGAGGAATCACTTGGGATTGAAACAACTGAAACTTTTGTCTYCTTCTCTCACACACACATCCCCTCACCCYTTTTTCTTCCTGGTCCTGGCTGACTTGCACCTTCTGGCAGGCACGTAGGTTCTTGTTTTGCTCTTGCTCCACAGGATGGAGTCACCAGAAATGATGTTCCCAGGAGATGTTTTGCGTAGGGATAACATTGGAAGCAAAGCTGTGCTCGGCTGRCCCTTTCCTCACACACACAGCCCTGTGTGCTGCAGCCCTGCTCCTGCTGCATCCTCGCTGTGCTGTGTATTGTGAAAAACACCACAAAACACATCTGGGGAAGTGCTTCCCCACGTGGGCACCAGAGCCCTGGCTCAGAGGCAATTAAACACTGCAGGCTGCACATGCTCACACACCTATCTTTTGTGGCTGGCACTAAACAAATGCTGCACTGAGCCAACAAATCTTACAATGGCCTCATTTTTCTAGCAATGATGCCTCAGGCGAGGCCTGCGTGGCCCAGAAAGGAAAAAAAAAGGTTAACATTTTCTGGAATTCCCTGAACCTGCTTATCTKCTTCTTCTCCCTCACCATCTGCCAGTTTCAGACACCTGTTATAATATATCAGTTTGTCTTGTGGCGGTTCCTGGAGTCTATCAGCAACCTGAGCAATTAGTATTGTCAGCAAATCATTCATTAACTGAACTATTCAGTTTCAGCTAACTTAAGACTAATTGTGTATTTAATTCCTATCTAGCAAGATCAAATCAATCAAAAAAAGGACCATGGGTAAATATCAAAGATCAATAGGTAACAAATGAAAACSTTAATTAAAGCCTTATCTGAATGCTAACAAAAAAAACCCAAGTAAAGCAGAGGAGATTATTTCATATCGAGTCATTCTGATTATCCCCCTGCTGTCTCCCTAGTTCAACTGTGGCATTACTCAAATACTTGATGAAAAGCTGGAGAACATTTTTGGCATCATGAGAGAGCCTCTCTCCCTCCCTACCTGACAGACACCCCATGCAGGCAGTTCAATGCCACTTCCAGGGTAAAGAGTGACCTCACAAAAATGGTATTTTCCTGCAATTTCCCCTGTGAATTGGGAGCTGCAGCTACTGACCTTACTGGCAAGGAAACAATTTTACTGCTGGTTGCTGTTTGTGCAGAAGCATCGAGCTATTAAAGAGGGAGCAGGAGATTGTTCCCTCCTGTGTGTCATCAGCAGAGGTAAATAACATCTCTGCATCTCTGCTGTGCAGGCCAGAGAGTAATTAGGGGGGTCTGCACAGGCCTTTGTGCTGATGAGCTGATTATCTGTCCCTGCCCTTGGAGGTTCAGTCCCCGTGTTGTCCCCCGTCCCTGCCATGGCTTTGGCACCGTCAGGCCAATGAGAATGTGAGACAAGGAAAGCAAAAGCACTACAGCTGTTTTTAAACTGTGCTCAGGTACACAACCTTCAACAAAATCAAGGCCAAGCAGGTACATCAATAAGTTAAACTCTACTGAGGTCAAGAAAGAAGAAGAAAATCACCCAAACCAATACGTCAGTCTTACGAGATCAATACATGTGAGGTCCATGGGGGATGTTTTGTTGGCTGGGAAGATCACAGGCTCAGCCTGGAGAAGGTGGCAAACGCCACCAACTTCAGAATGCTGCCAAGAAACCTGAAACAGCAGAACTACCTCCCAACACATGGCAGCCAGGCACTGCTGCCCTGCTCACAGGCACCAGGATAACCTGTGACACGGAGACCTTGGTGGGGACAATAGTCAGGAATGGGATGGACATTGGAAATTCCTACTAACTTTCCTGCCCTCCTGCTCCCTTGCCCTAAACCCTATTTATGCCATCACCTGCCAGTCACTCCCCTCTGGCTGTTCCTCTCACCTGAGGGCTTCTTTCCCCACCTGAATTCTGTTTTCTGTGTTAGCTTGTTGTAAATAAGCCATGTGTATTAATTTGAAAGCTTAAGMAATAGAGAAATTACAGGCAGGAAGGGAARCATTGTCAGAGTCACCAGAGAAGGAGACAGAGCTGAGGAAGGAAGATCTGAAGATATCAGCAACTGAAAAGAGGGATTTCAATCGAAACAACATATTTGATGTCTGGGCCATCAGCTCTGAGACAGCTTTGGCTCTCCAATAGACATTTCCCTGCCTGCTGGAGAAACCCCACTCCAAACTTGAATGGGATTTACAGCTAACCCTCAGACACCATTATAATTCCACTGGGGGAAAAATCAGAATCCCAAAAGAAAAGCCCATGAATGTCATCTTCCAAACAGGGACAAAGAAAGACTCTGCCTCGGGGAAAATAAAAAGTATAAAAACTGAACCCTGAAAAAGAACTTCGGAACGAATGAAGGAGGACTCGGCGTGGGCTGGTCCTATGTTCGCATCCCAAATTTGATCAAATTTAATCTTTATTGTGGCTTTGTTTTATGGTAGATTTGTCTTAACGTGGCCGTGTTTTTCCTGTGTTTTTGTTATTTTCCTGTATTTTTGCTTGCAGTGACGAGAAAATAAATTTCCTTTTCTTTGATTACGATTTGGCTCACCATATTTATAACAAGCTCCTTCCTACATTAATCACCACAAAAGTGTCTTGGTGCAGTGCTGAGTCTKCATAGAGGAGGTGGCAACCCTAAATGCAAGTATCTCTAAACTGAAAAAGCATCTTTACATGGAAATACCGAGCTGGACCCCTCACAACACACAGGCAGTGATGGGACCTGCTGTGCTTTTCAATCAGTGCAAATAAATATCAGCTTGGTTACAGCAACTGGGCGTCTCCAAAAAATAAACAAACCCACCCAAGACAATTTGCTGTAACAGCTTCTGGTTTCTAAGTCAGCAGCTTGTTTTTTGGAAAGAAATAAAAGTAAGTGGCCTACCTACAAGTATGGTACAGTGAGAGCTTTCACCCTGCTGGAGTGTGCAGTTTTGAAATGTGCTTTCCTGTTGATGCCATTTTCCTCCCAGAGCCAGGGAGGACRCACAGGAATCTCTCTGATCAGAGCTGGTTGTGAGGCCAGAGGTGGGTGGCACCTGCACAGGAGGTTACAGACCCTCTGAACCTTCATCACCAAGCACAGTGCACAAGTACCACGGCTTGACTCAGACCCAGACTGTCAGACAGCAGGTTGGGCTCCAGGCCAAACCCACCCGTTTCCCTGTTTCTGCTGCACATGCAGTGACAATTGTTACAAAACTGCCTTTTACACTGAGCTGTGCAGGACGTGGGAGCTGCTGGAGGAACTGCTGCAGCCTCTGGATTGGAAAGTGTCCTATGGGTTACGTGATGTGCTGCCTGTGTCCTGAGCCCACCCTCTGCTTTTGGGACTAATGATAAGACAACCAGTTTTATTTCATGCACGTGCATGAGATATCCCAGCTCTTTCAGCATCCCCTGCACTTTCCCCCTCCAGATCCTGATGCTTCTCACTGAGCCAGCCTGCAGCCACACAGAAGACAGTCCTAAATCCTATAAAGGTCTCCCTTTTTTTATGCTGCTTCCCACTGCACTGGGCTGGAAACTGCCAGCAGAGCAAAGGAAGGAGGGCAGAGGCATCAGCATCTTCTGCACATCTGTCCCACTGCCCAGCTCTCAGCCACAGGTGAGGCTGAAGGCAAAAGACCTAATGAGGCAGAGGAGAACAGCTACACTCCTGACATAAAAGGCATGCCAAGCTTTCATCCTCTGAGAGGTTAAAAATAAACAGTTTAGCTTTCAGCAAAGTGGTCTGATTAGAGGCAAAGAAAACTACACTGATTTCCATGGAAATGGAATATTTTGTTGCTGCTACTTGATCTTGTTGAAACATATTAAGARCACAAAAGAGCACGATTTCAATATCTGGAGAGTGGTAGTATACTTTAAAAATTTAAATTAAATTGATTTTCTTTTAAAAGAAAGCTGGCTGATTTTAGTTTCTTAATTAGTTCATTACCACTGCAAATGGAGCATGTTCTTAGAAGCTTATAGAAGGATATMACAGAAACAGCTGCAACCCGCAACAGAAGAGATACAGACATAGGCAATATCTGTACATAAAAATCAGAGACTTAAAGATCCTCTAAGGTCCTCTATCTCCTCTCTAAAACCAGCAAAGAATTTTTGTCTAACTCGTAAGTCTTTCTAAATTTAAACCCATTACAAAACAGATCCTGGTTTCTATGGAAGAAGGATCAACCCCTAAATATTGTA
>QVAJ01000048.1:147288-158149 GCA_003546035.1 Mixornis gularis
TGTAGGAATACTTCTCAAGAATGAGACCTGCCTACACATGCTCTGGAAGCAAAATACCACAATTAGCTTGAGTTCTCATCTSATTACTGCGGTAGGTATCTCTATAGGGAGATTTCCTCAGAATGAGCTGCGTCCTATTTCAGTTTAACCCAGATAGTAACAAAATAATCCCTCAAAATGGGCCAGCACTGCCATGGCCTCCACTGTGATAAATACTAAATACAGGTGTGGGGGAAAGGCTGCCTCACTGACACAGTTGTTCTCTTTGTAGATGTGCCCCAGGGTAGGACCACCTCCAGCATTTCCACACACACCACTGGGATGTTGCCACAGYACGGTCCAACTGAAATTTTCCATAAAACAAATGTTAAAAATATCCAAAACCTTTGTTCTTAGCTAAAATAACACATTGTGATGGTAACAAGAAAAAAAAAAATTCCTTTTCTTCCGTTTCCTCAGAGGGAAATTTCAACAGAAACAATAAACCCTTTAGGTTTTTATTTTGACAGTGTGACTTTTTTTTGACATAAATTTTATATTATTGTAATTTTAGGTGACAGAGCAACTTGAGCTTCTAACCGAAAGGCTGCTGTATTTTTTATATGTGTATTATGTTTTCCCACACGCTTGCAACTGGCATGTGCTCTCCTTCCAGTAGTGATGACCCAGGAAAGTAAGCAGAGCCAGGAAAGATTTGCCCACAAACCACCAGAGCCCTGACTGAGGACAGATTTCCACTGCTGACAAGTCACATTAGATATTGGTCAGTATAAATATCACTGATACTGCTTGCTCAAGGGGACCTTGTCTTGCCTTCTCTTTTCTTTWTTCTTTTCCTCCTGAAATCAGTCCTGAAGTTTCCCTTGCATTAGGCTGAAGACTCTGTTTGGCTAAGGCTTCCTATACATTTAATATGAAAGACTGTCTGTGGATACATTTAGGAGCATATCCACAAGAGAGGCAGCTGCTGAAATACCTAATTTCCAGTGCCTGCTAATTTTCCTGGCCCTGCTGAAGGTGTTGGAGCTCTTTATTGAATGTACAAGAGAAACCACAGAAGGCAGCAGCAATGGCAGCTACTAAGTAAAAAACACTGATGAGAAGAGTGGGATCTAAGTCCCATTCCTGGATGTAATTAGRTGGCTGTGGCTCACGAGAAATCAGAGCCTATTAACAGAGGAGCCTGGTGAGTTCAGGTGATGGGGGAATTGTTGGCAAACAACGACCTGGGTAAGGTGCAGGAACTCCATTATGGCCATTACACAATTCTTCCTTTTTTGCTATTTTTCTTCTGCTTACAGATACCTTTTTCTTTGCCATTTCCTGATTCTTTCTTCTCAAATAGGTGAATACTACAGTTTGATAGGTTGGGTCAGCTAAAAGCTCCTCAGTGTTTGGTACTTGCAGGCACACAGATTCGCTGTGCAGACTTAATTGTAGTAAGGACTGGCTTAAGAGCTGCAGATCAATGCCCTGGAGAGTTGTTAGGGTGAAATATAGAGAYCTCACCCACACATAAAAGGAAGAACACCACCAATAATGACAGAAAGGGCACTCATCAGCTATATTTTCACTCATTGTGCTGCACCCAGAAAAAAAAAAAAAGTGTATTCAGTTTCCCACTTTAGTAATTTTGCTTTTAACAATATCTGACTCTGTGTTCAGTCAGCAGACCCTATTACATGAAGGATTTTTTTGGACACCCGGTGGTTTTGCCTGCATATACACACACAGCCTTCTGTTCCTGGCCAAACACATTTCTGCTTCACTGCCTGCAGGCAGATCACCCGAGGGGAGCAGAGCAGAGCCTGCCAGCCCCACATTTCCCCAAACAAAGCATTAGCTATGCATCAGCAACTTTTATACACAGACCTTCTTCACAGATCACTTTCCCCCTCTGTATCACCTGTGCAGACATGCTGCACTTTACCTGCCTGGGCTGGCACTGCCCACTTTGTGCAGCTCAGTGTGTTGGTGGCTCCTGAGCACCTTTTACATTTCACACTTCTTACCCAGCTGAAGGGCACTGCCATTTGGATGGTGCTAAACAGGATCCTCCTTGCAAATTTAAACAGAGACTGGGGAAAATTGTAATGAGGCTCTTTGGCATAACCCCCAGCTCACACAGATTAACCAGCAAACCACTTCTTTGCTATGTTGGTTTTTTCAAAAGATAAAACCCGTTTGAAATAAGCCTGCGCTTATTTCTTCTGAAGCAACGGTAATTGATTCAGACCTTCCTGAAATGAATTTGAGCTCAATAAAAGTCCTGGCCTAGGGAAGAGCTGCACCTTCACTGTGCAGAGGAATCCAGCTTGCTTAGGAGCCTGTGAAAGCCACAGCTCTGCAGGTGGGAGGTTAATTTCCAGCAGCCTGATTCAGCAATAAAGCAATAAATACAAAATCCTCCTCAGACCTTTCAGACACCAGCACTTGAAAGGCTCTGAGAACAGATAAGCACCCTTCTTTTAACAGAAGCCACAAATCCCACTGGTTTGCCCAAATCACTCTCAGGATTTGACTACAGTTGTGCAGGACAGAGCTGTTTATATATTTATTTAGTGCAGGCTGTGGTTAAAAGTGGGGCACAGGTTTTGGGGGTGTTCCTTCATGGTCAGTCACAGTCAGGGTCTCACAGGGGACCAGTTTGCCCTACTCTCTCCTACCCCTGAGGTAGGAAAGGGCTGAGCAATGGGTGATTCTCCTGGGACACTGGCTTTCCCTGCCTTTTCTCTAAGCATTAGGGAGGCAGGAAGAAAAGGGCTTCTCTTAACTAGAGAGCAGTGTGTGTCCCTTTTAGCTGACCCAAAAAAAGCAGGAGYGAACTTGGCTTCCTATTTCTAACCATTCTCATAGAAGGCAGGCTACAAATAAATAGTATTTAGGTCAGCAGAATCACATTTATAAGCCATAAATCAAATCCAGCAGACCTCGAACRTTTATTTGTAGTTTATAGACCACAACTTTGAACGTCCTGTGAATCCTGATGGTGCACTGCTGGATTTTCTTTCCACGGTATTTAAGAGGCAAATCAAACTCCAGCAGCCCCAGAGGGGTCTGTCATCTCCCACGGGGATGTGCAGTGTGCTGACACATCCAACAGCAAAGAGCACATGCAGCATCTTGTTCACAAAATCCCAGGTTTTTTTGTCAAATAAAACTGTGTTAAGCAGATGATAGCACCGAGTTGCTGCTTTATTCTTTGTGTGCAGGAGCCCTGGTCTTCTGCACGTAAGACTGGCTTTACATCCCCAAGTTTTACTGCCTTACAGCCTAAGTTTACTGTCCTACATCCTTAAGTTTTTGTCCTCATGATGCCCAGGCATTTTACTGTCTGTATTGCCTTCCCTTTGAGTCCCTCAGTTCTCTGACACAATGCTTTGTGGCACTCATGGAATCTGATGAGTGTCTTTTCCAGCTGGGGCAAAGAATTCCCCTTCCTGCACCTCATCAAGTTCTCAAAATAGCAAGAAAATGAGTTTCTACATGACTACAAAGCAGTCCYCATGTGTGGGAAATAGCAATTCTCATGAAAGAAAGAATGAGAAACCGGTCATGTTCCCTTAAAATATTTGTCCTCTGATTAACAGGAGGAAATGTGCTTGAAACACATTACTGGTGTATCCACTGGAATAAACTTTCCAAAGGAGCCCACTGATATACAAATGTTCATTCAGGAACAAATATTACTCGAAAATGGCACTGTGCTCACATCCATCACATGTGGCATGGTCAAGAGGCACTAGAGCTGCTCCCATTTGAAGGCAAACATGACCTGTAGATCTTTCCCTTTCAGGTTGTTTCCCCCTCTGCACAGCACTGTTTGTGTCTGGGTTCTTCTCAGTGCAGGCTCTTGGCAGTTTGAAGAGAACAGTAATTGCTACTTCAGTGATAGAGGGGAAGATAAAGGGGCACCCTGCCTCTTGTTTGCACAATTCTCTTCCTTTAAATGAATTTAAAGGATCCCTTCCTTTGGATGAGTTTCTGCCTTTGAAGGACAGGAGCTGTGAGCCTCTTTTGACACAGTGAAGCTGTGTGTGAGCCACCTCCAGCCCTCCTTCACTCCTGGTTTTACATGGATCCTGCCACTGCTGGCTGCTCCATGTGGGAAAGCAGCACAGCTCTGGGTGCAGGAAGGCAGGGCTGGGATTCCCTCCATCCCTGCAGCAGCACTTCCTTGATTTTCCAGCTGTTTSTTTACTGTTACAGGGAAGGACAGGGCTGACTCTCAAATCATCTCACAGGAGAGCTTTGCTGTGTCTTCCTGACAATMAAAAGAGGGATTTGCAGCTGTCTGGGGTTCGTGAGGATCCTGGGCTGTTGCCTTGAGTTTTCTGTCTTTTGTCTTTTTGTAGAAGTTTCACACGCAGCCTTGATGTAAATAATGTCTATTAGAATGTTTACATACTTCTCCTCTGAGAGAAGAAATGATTGATGGTGATGTCCACCATCCAGGTTGAAGGGGTGGCAACCTGTGTRGCCAATCCCTTGACCTCTGTACATATGTATAAAATACTGGAGTCAAAATAAAGTGAAAAAAGTTTTTTCTACAACAGCCATGTCCTGAGCCTCTCTCGAGTGTTCCTAAATTGGGACACACCCAGCTTYGCCCCGCAACACTGGGCTGTGGTGACAAGCAGCCTGGCTGAGATACAGATAAATGTGCCTATTTAGCCACCTGTGACATGAAAGCTCTCAGCCTGTTGAGAAAGGGCAAGTGCACATCCAGCACTCCTCCAGGCAGAGGCAAGATCCACTCCAGAAGCACACGGGAAAGAGGAAAGTTTTGTTCTTGGGAGGTACCTGGGARCTTTACAAATCTTCCCTGCTCTCTACTGCCTAAAATATTTATGAGACACRTGGAGATCAAGTAAGAGACACCATGTGATGGAGAGACACAAAGATCACAGGTGATACCCCAATGTCAGACAGAGGAAAAAACACTGAGAAATCCACATGCTCTCCAAATGAAAAGCATGTGGAAAATGGGCAGTCCTTGCAGCCATTTCTATGCTGAGATGCACCAGTGGGGTCAGAAAGTATCAGCCTGTCCAGGTATCCCTTCCCCCATACCCAAGTCACCAGCATCTCTAAAAGAATGGGGAAAAAGAAAAAAACCAAACAAAACCATAAAAGCCCTGCTACACTCTGTGGGATAACATTCAGGATAATAGTAAAATGGCCCAACTGCAGATGGTAATTACAAGAAATGACAATATCCCCCCTTCTTCCCCTTTTCCTGTAAGCCTGCTCATGGCTCACCAGCTGGGSAGCTGCAGAGGTTTGGGAAGGCAGAAAGTGATCCCCCATGAAGTCACTGCACCTGCTTTCTTGGAAGAGAAGAATGGATTTTTATCACACAGAGATACAGGTAATTTTCTCTTCCCTTCATGTGGAATGCAGACTCTTGCCTTAATAAATTACTGCTGTTCCTGATAACATAGCCAATAGAAGTTACACTGGATCTTCAACTGACAGTTTCAGGTCAAAGTTGTCTCGCTAAGTTTCTGCTCTGGAAAAATCTATTATCAGCAAAGAAGACACCCACCTCTCAAAGGAAGGTTCCAGCAAGCCCTACATCCCTCACAGGGCAGCTGGAAAATTKGGCTTGGCAAAGCTACATTTTTAGGCATTGCAGATAATCCTGCTGAGCTGTGGGTGAGGCTGCAGTTAAGGGGGGCTGGTGGGATGTGAGTGCAAATTGTGGGGCACACAGTGAAATAGAGACTCTGCGGCCTGTAATTGCATAAGCAGCTTCTCAAAAGGATGGGGAGGCATTATCTCAGGAAATTTGCTATCTGACGTTATGGAGATAGGAGGTATTTTCAGAAATCAGCACCACTGCCAGGAAACAGGGTGGAAAAACTCCCTCATGGAAGAYAGAGGAGGCAAAATCAGGAATGCTGGGAGAGTGAGAAAATGGAGTGATGAGAAAGATGGATAAATGGTAGGGGAAGACTCCTTTCCTAAAACAATCTGTTGTGGGTAATGTGAAAATTAAGTTGGCTCTTAGAAATGAGGAATCCCMCCCAAAGCTGCTTTTCTGGGGAAGGGGATTATCTTGGCTTTGATTCCCTACCGTTTTTAAACACGCAGGCAATTTAATTAAGCATTGCCACTTTCCTAATTGTTGAGGCTATTTTCAGAGGCTCCCAAGACTTTCCAGGCTCTGCAGTGTTGGTTTGGAGTAGGGATTGCTCAATTAGCAGGATGATATGGCAAGTAGTGAGATCTGGGACTCAGYGCCCTGGTCAAACAGGAATTCTGTCAGTTTATGAAACACTGATGTAATTCTGCTGAGATGGAGCCAGAAAAGGGATTTATTTTGCCTGTTCTGTTCCTGCAGATTCACCTGGATTTTTTCCAGAGGATATGAACACAGTCTTTGCTTGTTCTGTACCACAAGCCCTCCTACAGGGCTGCTCTGTGCTCTGCTCTGCAGGGACCACATTTCACAGGCTATGTGAAATTACATCTCAACCTTGAAGTCGGAGGGTACACTCAGCCAGCTCAYAGTTCAACAACTTTCAGCTCCTCTGATGGAAGAAATGCCTGTACCAATAACTAAAACTTGCCTGGCCCCATCTGTAGGGTTACAGTCTGTTCAGAATCCCAAAAACTTGTGTTTAGGGGACCACTAGTCTCTTCCTGGGACTTGYAGCTGTACATCTCAATACATAAAAAGGATCTGATTTTTCACAGGTGTGACTTCAAACTGTAAAAATAAAGCTGAGAGTAAGGGCTCAGGGCTTCCAGGGCTTGTTAAAACAGTCCAGCCTTGAAATTACATAAAGAWGGGGAAACAAAAAGCAATTAAACCCCCTTTAGCCTCATTGTGAGACTTTGCATTTTCCTACTCAGAAGTTCAGTCAAGGGAGCAGCGCAAAACAACCACAGATCTGAGGTGAGCAAATAATGCAATATTCCTGTGGCAAGAGGCAAACCTTCCCCTCCCTCCCCTGCTCCCCAGCTTTGACTGCCCTTCTGGCTCCCAGGCATTTAATTTTTCAACAGAACACTCAACTTCTGGGCTCCAGGTAGGAAACAAAAACACTCATGTCAGGGGTTTCATTGCATCTGGTGCCTTCTGCCACAGCACTGATTCTCCTTGGGCAGGAGACTCTCCTTGGGCAGTGCATCAGTCTGGGGACAGGTCAGAGTCCRGGGCATCCCTTTGGATGACSTGGGACCCRAGGAAGGAAGTTTGAACCCTGGACAGGGAGTGTGGAGCTGGTCCAGGGGGGTTGGAGACCTTGACACGGAGCCCAGGAAGACACTGAGTTTGATTTTAATCCATGGGAGAGGCTTCCAACACTGAGAGAGGAATTACAAACCTCAAAGGTGTGAAAATGGTAGTTTAGCACAGCACGGGGTGAAAAATTTTGTAGTTTAGGGGTTCTTAGAATGGAGGTAAATGGGGGACAAGATGGAGGATTTRGGGTGTTGCCCTAAGTTCCTCTCCTTCTTCCTCGTCCTCCATCTKCTGATGTGGTGATGACACAAAGTAGTTTGAGGGGATTGGGTCAAGGTAGAAATGACSCTTCTAGTATARGTRCTGCACATKGRCACAAAATTGTAAATAGTGGACACRTAATTATCTGTATAAGAGCAAAGCAACGCCCCACCTGCAGTCAGTGGCCTCATGTCCCAGCCACTGTCTGGACATCAGCTGGGTGCAGAGAAAACTCTGAGATACCAAATAATAAACAACACCAAAAACCTGAAAACAAGGCCTTGAAGACTCTGCTTTTCCTCTTGTGACACAGCTCAGGGCTTTTAGAGGGCCAAGGACTTTTAACAACCTGAATCTCGGGTGAGAAACCAAACCCAAGAGGGACAAGGCCAAGCAGGGAGAAATCCCAGCACAGGGCCAAGGGGGGTAAGCAGGCTGTTCATGCCCAGACACCCAGTGCCTGGAGGGGGCTGCTACCCACATCAGACTGGTGCACAGTGCCTGCACTCAAAAGCAAGCTCAGAGCAGAGGTGCCCGGGGTTTGTCTGCCAGCTGATGTCTAACATCTGTCCCAGAGGTGTGTGCCTCAGCCAAGCCTGGCTGGGGGATGACACAGGGCTGTCTCTGGATTCCTCACCCTGCACTGCCCATCAGGACCAGTGCCAGGGCCCTGACTTTAATACACCCTCACTAGTGGGGATCTCTGTTTTTTGTGGGCCACCAGACTATCCCTGCTGAGCCCTTCTCCACCTCCTTACTCCCCCGAAGTGACCCAACAACCTGCAGCAACCGTTTGGAATTGAAATTTCTGCTGGAACRGTAGACTTGTTACAAGATAAATGCTGAGGGATGGAGAGTGTTAGACAGCTCCAGGCATCACTGCAAGCCCTTCTGACAACAACAGATTCAGACCAGTGTATCGTGCCTTGCACACGTGTCTATATTAATAGCTTGGATCTCTTCTGGGAGTTGGCAGAGATCTGAAGTTGTATTAAYGTCTTTTTCTTGCCTCCTTGATTTAAAAAAAACCCAACAACTACCTTTAAAGTGAGGTCCTAAGCTGTCATGAATTCTTACTAGACATGCTGTAATTGCTATTCCAGAAAGAGCAAAGTGCAGAGACAACAACTGCAGAAGTAGAAAAGTGAAGCTGTTCTGGAGATTTAAAGCAACCAATACCTGTGTTATGTTCTCTCCCTCCCAGATGGCTTGTGTCTGAATGGCTTTCTGCTACCATTTTTATTTTAAATTTCTTTTTTTATCCAAGTAACTTAATGATTTTTTATGGCATGACGTGATGAAACCTGAACTGACGTTACATTTCACTAATGTACARCTCCCTTGAGCCAATATCAATTTTGTCTGTGATGGCTTTACAAGGGCAGAGGTCAGCTGAGGGCCTCTCCCCTTAGCTCTGTCACAACCTCTTGAGTTTCCAGGACACTTATAAATAAATCAGACACTCACATTTCAAGCAGGGAGTTGGATTCTGAAGAGGAGCTCCTGACCCATGAAAAGCAATTTTTACTTGGATGATACTTCAATCAAAACTGATCAAGGATGACCTGACCTGGTCCTTGAATTTGAGTAGATATAAAATCTGTCAAGGGTGCAGTGGCTGTTTCTCAGGGTCTGAATGCACTGCAGTCTGTACACGTGCAACTCTTAACCCAGGGCTCACTCAACCATTGCTCCCTGCCATCAGATTCCTTGGAGGCTGTGTGCCACAGCCCAGGGGGACACCTCTTCCAGCACAGTGACCTGCCATAAAGACACTCTTTAGGGGACACCAARCATCCCACAGGGGACATCTCAGCTGCTGACCTTCCCTCTCTGCTCCCTGGGGTGACACTGGCTAACCTGCAGGATTAGGGTCTCCCTTCCTAGGTAGAAAAACTTCCAGTTTTACAAATACAGGACAGCCTAACTTGTGAAAATCCCTAATTACTACTATTATTATTACATTTTACTGAGTCTGTCTGGGCTTCCACACTTCCCCATACCCTTAGCTGAACCCACCCAAATTCTATTATCTGAGGTGATTTTCCTATGAAGCATCTTCTAGTTCATGCCTAATAGTGCACGAGCTTGACAGGCTTTTTCCCTTTTCACTTTCTCATTTTTTGAAGCTGCCTTGCTTCTGCCTGTGATGAAGCAAAAATCATCCTCTGGAGGCAGGGTTCAGAAAGGGTTGTATGTCAGGGCAGGGGAAAATGCAGATTTGCTCTTTAGCTTGGCTGTCACCAGTGCCACCAAGCCCCTGGATCCCCCCTTCCTTTGCAGCTGACATCTCCCTCCCACACTGCTCTATATTTRTGTGGGGTTAAATCAGAGTGTACACAGAGCACATCAAGGACTTGCAAACAGTCACAGATGCAAAATACTGCATTTCACACCCAGAGTGACCCAGCCTGGGTTAGATTTGCACTGGGGCAGGCTGGGGAGCCATCCTATCCTGCTTCCTGCCCCAAAACAATGAGGATGGAACCTTCTTCTAATCAACACACTGTTCACCAGAACCAGGAGGTCCACAAGGGGCTGTTGGCTCTTGAGAGTAAGGAGAAAAATCCAGCAATAAAAAGTCTGCATTTCCCTGGTTTCTTCTCTCCTCCTCTGTAATTACTCAGCTCTAAAATGTCATGGAAACAACTTTTTTTTCCCCTCTTTTTCCACAGCYATACTTACTAGGTAATACTTCAGCTTCAAATGTCTTATCTCACAAAGAAGAATGGAACAGTGGGAATGACCTTGACCTTAAGCTTAAACGATCCTAAATTTAAATGCCAGATCTCTAAGAGGCCCCAAACCACATCACTCAGGCTCTGGGAAGTTAAAAGGAAAAAMCAGTAACTTTCTATTTCTCTTACAAACTGTGAGGATTAAGATATTATGGATTATAARTTTCTCAGTTCTTCAGTAATGTCTTCCTTCATCAGCAAGATCTGGCAAGATTAGGTGATTAATTTAGTTGCTGATGTGAGAAATGTTYGAGTTCAGAGGATTTTTCTTGTCCTCACCTGAACTCTCCCTGAAGAGAAATTTTTCAACTGAGTAACAATTCACTCCATTCCAAGTTATAGGTCTCAAGGGAAGGATATTTAGAGTTCTAATTCTCAACAGTCACATCTAATTCCTCAGTGAAAGATGCTATGACACCACAAGAATGAAATTGGTTACTTAGACAGAAAACAAGCTTAAAATCTGCCACAAACAGCAGCTAAAGGAAGGTGGTTAAAGAGCCAACATAAAAGAAAAATAAAGCAGACACATAAACTAGAAACTAACCTAGCAGCTGAGAAAAAGGAAGAAGAAAACCCCCATAAAGTCAGAGATCTGTGGGATTCATTTCTCTGATAGATTTTTCCATTCAATTTTGGGTCAGATGGCTTGCTGTTGCAGCAGCCCTCT
>QVAJ01000048.1:162214-183919 GCA_003546035.1 Mixornis gularis
TGTGTTCTCCCTGAAAGCTTCACCAGCAAAGGGGAGGAGGAGGTTGCCCCTCTTTGCCAGTAGCAGCTACAACATCTGCAGCTGCAGCTGAATCCTCAGGTGGGTGTAGAGGCACAGGTGAACCCTCACAGCTCAGCCCTGTGCACACACACAGAGAGGTCAACGTGACAGARAAGTGGAGCTGACAGCTTGAGATGGAGAGCTCTAATCCTCCCAGCTTCACCTGCCAGAGCTCGTGAGTCAGAACGTCCCATCCTTGTCCTCAGGTCATGCCAAAACAACACCACAGAAAAGTGTGGCTGCTGGTCTGATCTGCCTTCAGGGAGCAGAGTATCCCTGATGCCACCCTTCCCTGCTTCCCCCCAAAGCTCAAAGCTCTCCTGCTACATTCCAGTCAAAGGAGGCACTCCTGGACAAGCCTCTCTCCTGGACAAGCACTTCTCTACCCCCCAGTGCTGCTCAGGATCCATTTAACGTGTCCTGCTTGAGCCCTTGGTGCCCTGTTGGATTCACATGGGATTTGTCCAGTCCTGGGGATACCCATCCTTTAACACCTGGAATTTTCCTGCAYTGCAGGTTCAGGCTTAGGCTATGAAAGTCAAGGACACACTCACTCTAGGTGCCTTTTTATCACTGAATCTCCCCTAAAAAATTCATCCCTCCCCATTTTCCAGGTAAAGTTTCTTAATTTGTRTATATTCTCTGTTCCTTCCATGTTTTTTTTTTTTAGTACATCCTGATTTGTGTTACTCAACATCAATATCAACTTTGTTTTCATGATGTTTTTGCCTCATTAATAAAAGTTTTTCATTAAAAAAAAAGTGGACTAAAGGCTACTGTTATCCTGCCCTACTTCCCAGTCCAGCATGAGTCTCCATCCCAAACAGAAACAGCGCACTCCTTTGCTGGGGAATCCCTCAGGAAAGGTTCACTTGATTTAACCACATTTTAATATTTCCCCAGCCTTTCCAGTTTAAGCCCTCAGGAGGGACATTGCAGCCTCAATGCTTCATTTTTCTGAAGTCCTCCTTCACTTTGTGTTGGTTTGGTCCCCAATTACCCCTTCACAGTCACACCCTCTGCCTTCCCTGCACAGTCCATGAGCAACAGCAGATGGATCATAACCCCCAGCCCCTTCCCCATCACCTTCAACCTGTAAAGAGAAACAACAAAATCAGGTTTTTGGATTTTTTTCTGCATGGGCACAGAGAGTCTGRATGGGATGGGGTGTCTGAGTCAGGTCCTGGCAGCTCCAATAGCCACTCCGAGTGTGATGATGAAATTCCCTGTTTTGCTCATCCTTGTTTCACGCTGCACTTTGACWTCTCATGTTTTCTATTTCCTTGCTTCCCTTATTTCCCTGCCAACCTTCCTCAGCTCCCAGCACTTGCTCTCTCTTTCAACTCTTTTGTACTCCCCTGTGAAATGCTGTGCTCTTCTCTTGTGGATTTATTTCTTCAGGGTTTCTTTTCTTTTTTTTTTTTTTTCTTTTTCTGATTTCCATTTTTCCAAAAGGAAATAGGACCTGTTCTGCTTTAATTACTGCTCCAGTTAGCATCCTCCAGCCTTCTACCAACCCCTTTCATTTTCACTGCTTCCTCCCAGTAGACCTGGCCCACTCAACTTCATAATTCCCTAAAATTTACTTTCCTAAATGTAGTTTTCTGTGCATAATTCATCCATAAATTGGATTTATTTCCTACTGGGATAATCAAACAATCTTCTGTAGTTTTTTCTTTTTCCACACCTGTTGTTATTCTTTCCTTCCAGGCAATTATACACAAGAAGTTACATATTTGGGGCAGGAAAGCAGGAGAAAGCAGATCATGCTTCAAAATCCACATTTCCCTCCTCCCCTTACTGAGACTTCCTCTTCTTCCCATATCCAAATACATCCATTTGATTCAACAGGGCTGACATTTCTGAGCAAAATGAGGTAGATGTTGCTTTATGGCAAAATGTGAGTTAGGCAGTGCCAGATATTGAGCTGATGTAAATAAGAACAGACCTATTGTCTYCAGAGGAAGCATCATTTTCTAGGGAAAAATAAACAATTTTAAAAGGACTGCTGGAGCTGTGCAGACACAGCACAGCTGAGAATCAGGATTACCTTTAAATCTGTTGGGTTTTTTTCTTGTTTTTCTTTCTCTTAAAATCGCGAGCTGGCTGACTTAGCACATTATTTTTTGAGCCATTAATAGCGTGTGGAGCCTAATTTGGAAGCAAAGCTAACGCCCAGGAAAACCAAGCAGCACAGATGACAAAATTATCACACCTTCCCTGGTGCTGGCAAGAAGAATGAGGGCTGAAGCCTTGCACATGTGGCTGACTCTCATTAGTGTGAAAACTAGTGTGCTTTAGGGGGAAAAAAATAGTATTTTATTATTCAAATCGGATTCCTTTTTCATATCAATTTATGACATGACATCCATTTTTTGTGAGCCTTTCCTGTCAGGAGGGAAACGTGCTCGCACGTATCTTCAGTATGGGTTTGTTTGTCAAATTATCACAGGACAAACAGTGAGGAATAACATCCATACAAATGTGTTGCCTTTATATGTGCTTACTTYGCAGTAAGTGAGAAAAGAGAGAAAAACCAACCCAAACAGACAGAAAACACACAGAGCGTGACTATTTGTAACATATATGCAAAGAGCTTCACGCAGCAGAGACGTATCCCCCGGGCTCCTTGCTGCTCCTATAATACAAATAAGAAACATATAAAATACCTCATAAACCAGCTTGTTGGATTTTATTGCAAGRAATCCATCAGCCGTCATATTACCATGCAAATCCTCTTATTGCATTGTCTGACAACAGCAATTCAAATAATAAAAAAAAATATTGTTAAAAAAAAATATAAAAAACCGTAACAACCTGGGAATAAATTCTCTCTTTCATGCGTGCCAGCAGCTCCCATTAACAGTAGTAGGAGTTTCTCTGCAGGGGTTTATCAAGGTGAGAATTGACAGCTCACCCTTCTCCCCTGTTCAGAGACTGAGTGCTGAATTGCTGCATATACGATTTTATTTTTTTTTTTAATGGAGAGATCAAAGAAGAAAGCAGGAATAAAAGATATTTAAAAAAAAACCAAAAAACAAGCCCAAACAAAGCAGTAATCAAGACAGTTCCAAAGAGGAAAAGTACAGTGTTACATATCCTCTTGCTCTTTGACATCCTCCAGGATTAGTGAGACAAATCCCTCCCCCCAGTTTTCCATGCCCTGCAGCTCACAGAAAGTGYCCATCTGTCCACATCTGGGCAGCACAGCAGAGCTGCTGCTTGTGAGTGGAATGTGCCAGAAAATATTACAAAGCTAYATTCACTCTTCTGCATAGAAAATGTAATTTCCTCAAAAATGTCAATTTTTTGGATGAAAAATCGCAAATATTTTCCTCCAGCACGACCTTTCATGAGACAGATTTCTTCCAAATTCTGTACTTAAATCAGAATCAGTCAACACCAAACAGCTTCAGAAGTAAAGGCTGGTTGTGGTTTTCCTCCCCTCTTTTAGCCAGAAGTCTTCATAGGAGCAAAGAATGCCTGKCAACTTTAAACCCCATCACTTAAATATTAGATGACACACCGACTCTAGAGGTCCCTGACTTCTAAAAAACAATATATATATATATATATTCTTTCTCATGTTTTAGAGTTTTCCTCTGCTACTCCTTGAGAGACCTAAAAGGATATGGACAAATTTCAGCCTGAAGAAAGCAGCCTTTAATTTCACTTAATCTCATTTTCCAAGGTAATGGAAAGAATCACYCCTATACTACTTCCTCCCTTCCATACCATAAAAGCAGCTAAAAAGTGGGGTTGCTTTCCAGAAATACAGCTGAAGGAAAACAGTGGAGGAAAAACACCTTGCTGCCCCTCCTGGAGCCAGAGACAGTGCAGGGAGGTTTGGCTGTCAAGTGCACTGCAGGGTCGAGCTGCATTTGGAATTTATCCTTCCCGCAGCAGCGAGAAGATAAAAGACAAAGTTAAAGTGTCAGATAAGAGATAAGAAAGTTAAATGGTGCATAAACAAATCTGATGCTGTGTTTGACCTGTGGGGGAAGGGAAGAGCTGGGTACACTGCGTGCTGTACATCTTCTAGGAGACAAATGGATGGATGATTGGAAACTTGTTCATGTGCTTCACAGGCTTCTGCCATTCACCAAATGTGAGGTAATAAACATTACTGGATTTCATATTTTGTGGGAAATGGCTCTTTCATAGCTTTGTCCCCTTAATGGATGTTCATTTAGGAAAGCGCTATATAGGTTTTATTACATCAAAAGGAATAAAGGGTTTTAAATGAATCCTAATGCTCTCTCAAAGTGCTGGAGTTGGGAACTTCAAGCTAAATTCACAGTTAGAAGCAGAGTCTTCCATAAGGTTTTTAATGTACAGAAGAAAAACTGTGGGGATCGAAGTTTTATTTAACAAGCCTTAAGTCTTATTTATCTTTTGATTTTTACAGGTAACCTCTTTCATGTCTCCTCAGTTTTCCTCATCTTCAAGTGTCCCTTCTTCTCCTTTTCCCCCACTCCTCTTCCCTCCTGGACAATACACCTGTTCCCACAATAAATACAAAGTTTTCTTCTCCACCTAGTTCAGAGTTGCCTCCTGAGCTTTCTGCTTCTGTATTTTTATGCAGTTTCCCCCCCACAGGCCTTTTATTGACACATCTAGGAATCATAAAATAAGACAGTGTCATTTTTTGGCATTATTATTCCTGAGTAGTGGCAATGCCATAAAGACAAGGAAAACCTCCTTGTTCCCTCCTTTCTGAGGCTCACGACCAGCGACTGCCCTGGAGCAAGTCAATCCCACAAAGACTTCCCACAGATCTGAAGACAGGAGCTGCTCCCATACTGCTGTCTGCAAAGGCACTCCTGGCACCCAGCACTCATTTGGCTGTTTGTTACAACCTCACTTTTTGTGTCAATTTTGCACAGAGAGCGACTTTCTCCACATCCATCCCCACCAGACCTGGGACCTAAGGAAAACCCAGCTACCAGCACCAATGCCCCTGTTCCACACAGTGCATGCTCCTATTGCCTGTCTTCTTTCCTGTTTGGAATTCATTTCCCATTTCTTCTGCAAGTTTTCCTGCAGAAAATTCGGTCATGATGACAACAGCCCCAGCTCCCTCGTGTGCACACCCCTAACCTCTTGGAGCAGACCATGGAAGATGAATCAGCCAGTAATTCTGAGATGCACTCTCTAGGATGATGCCCAGTTGTGGAGAGAACARTCTTTCCATTAATTCCAGTTTCTCCGGCCTGGAGTGTAATAGTATGACAYGAATTAATCAGATGTGAGCACGCCCAGCTCCTTGTAGCACTAGGACTGGCTGTAGAAAAATCTCTGAACATGCATAATATCCCTGGGATTTAATCACACCAAATAGCATTTTTCTGTCTGGGGCTGGGGAAATCAGCAGTCACCGTGTGTTAGACAAGCCCTATCTGCCAGCTGAGCTGCTCTTTGAGTTCACTCTGTGGTGGAATAAAACAACTTGGCTTAAACCACTGTCAAACACGAGTTCATAGCATGCACCCCTTCCTGCATATATAAACTCCACAGCTGAGCTGGTTTAAGTGGCTCACATAGGCAGTGAGCAATCAGCCTCCAAATCGTGATGGAACTGCCGATTCCTGTTCTTATTCAAATCTTTTAATTCCAATTCTGTAATAAACTTCCCTTTCAATGACTCAAAGAATGATTTGCTTTGTCTCACATATCTCAGCATCTAAAGAAGCTTTGACAGGAGCATACCTAGAGCTTCTGAGATAAATATATAATAAATCTAATGTTGTCAAGCATGGTGGCATTTTTATTTTATTTTCAAAGAGAATTTAATCTAACTTCCCAGGGGATTCTTCTCTTGTGTCATAACAAAGTCTGGCTTGTAATGGATTTCCCATTTTTCTTTCTATCTTGTATAATGACAAAATTGCTGCAAAGAGAAGCAGTGCTCTATAATATGTCACAAAACATAAGCGGGAAGTGACAGTCGTCTTCGAAAGGTTGGGCTCAGCCCAAGCCCCAATATCTGGAATCACAGGCACTAAATTATTTCATATGGCTCCACAATCACTTTCCAGGCAGGCTTGAAGTACAGGGAAAGTCCATATGTAATGTCAACTTACCCTTGCCCCCCAAAAAACACACAATGAGGGAGGGGAATAATAAAAAAAGCCAAATCAATAAATAGCACTTAAAGATCAAACTTTCAACTGATGGAATATTGATATAGAACAATATAAAAGTAAGTAACACTAATAAAACATAAATTTAATATTAACCAGTCAAGAATCYGGTTCATACATATCCATCTCTACATGTCATCCTAAATAAAAAACTTTTAATATTAAATTTATGGCAAGTAATGGGATCTAATGGAATTCATATATCCTTTGGGGAAAAATGCCTCTATTACATTGCATTATAAATCCTTATGTATCAAAGGACTAAAAGCCACTACTCTCTTCAAGGCCATAATTTTCTCCAACAAATTCTAGAATCCTTTCATTGTTATTGAGCATCCTCATAAAAGACTAATATTTTCAACTGTGCTTTGGACGATTCTATTTTGCTTGCTTGAAAATTGCCTTGCTGGCAGAAAGCAGAGCTGGTGCTCAACGTACAGAGTCACATTTCCCACTTAAAAAGAGAATTAAAGGCATTTTTTCCGGGATGTTTTACATTGCAGACCTCGGGCAAGAAGTTCAGAGCGCAGCAATTAGAGGGTGAGCAACCTTGAGCTCACAGGTGGGTTGTGTTCTGTGACATTTATTGCAGTGCAAAGTCCTGATGGGAACCCGAGCGGGGGTGGGGATTGTGCTCCTCACATTTCACAGTGCAATTACACAAATGCTAATTTGCTCTGCTGGCCGGACCATTCAACCACAGAATTTTATGTAGGAGAGGCCATTCCCTATCAAGACTGGTGAAGACCTGAGGTCCCTCACACGTCACACCCAGAGGCTGCTGTCCTTTTTCCCCTCTTCATGTTGATCATACCTGCTGGTCTTGCCCCAGCTGATGCCAAAGCACTCCCCCAAAGCAGGAGGCTGGCATCATTATTTCCTTTTGACACATGAAGAGGCTGAGGCAGAAGCAGTTGACTGCCCAAACTGTGCCATGTGCTGATGACTAAGGGACAGGCAGAGCTGAAGTCCCTCCAAGACTCAGACATCTGCACCAAAAGTGACATAGACTTTCTCCAAAGGCTTTGGCGACCATGCCTCAAGCATTTGCCTTAAAAATTTCCAGACCAGGGATCCCATTTATCACGTTTTATTCCTTTCTTAACTTGACTGTGGCTTCCACTGCTCAGCTTCCCTCCTCTCTGCAGGTTTCAGTCCTTCCAACCTGGTGCAGAAGCTCAGGAACACCGTGGGGTGCCCCAGCTTTGCAGGCTGGCAGGACAGAGGTTCCCAGCAGATGTCCACCATGAGGTGGATGGTGCTGAGGCTCATCAGCTTCACAGCTGAGCTGCTCTTGAGCTATGGCAGGGAGAGCAGGAGAGGGAGTTGTGTAATTGTTCTGAAAGCCTGCCAAGCAGCTCGTTTACAGAATTAAACAGTCTGTAGTATAATTAACACAGGAAAAAACTGTATGGCCTTTTGTTACTCGTCACACAAAGCAACTCATTTCCTCATCCTAACATGACAGGAGGAATGGGATCATGTGTGTGGGTCACTGACCAAATGCACCTAGAGCTCTGCTCTGCTCCATGGTTCCTGCTATTCAGCAGTATTTGTGTAGAGATGCCCAGGGTCCAGGCAGATAACTCACGGGGCTCTGAAATGAAAAGGAGGATCTAGGACTGCAAAGCTGGCCACGGCAAGACCCAGCTTCAACATAACCTGGTGCCATCATCCTGGTTTAAGAGCCCAGCCTCCCTTTTACTGTACCTGCCAGGATCTTCCCCCTTTCAAGCACCACTTGAGCCATCAATAACAACAGCCTTGGGCCAGGTTCAGAAGTTTTCAGTGTCTCCACCTGGAATGTTTGTGGCAAATTTTTGTTCTGTCCCAAAGAGCACTGAGTCCTATTGAAAATCCAACCACCCCAATAGTTTCACATTCTCAGCTGTTACAAGATCTGATATAAAAGGTTAGTTTCCACAGCCCTTGGTGAGTGCTGGGCTGCTCTCTGAGCTCCTCCACACCCATCACTCCTCTTCAGAGAAGATCTGTTGGAATAAGGAGGAAAGGAAGCTGGTGTCATGGAAAAGACCTCCCACCAACATGTTTGTGTTCCACAATAATGCTACAAACAGAACAGTTTCTCTCTACAAAACCTCACATTCACCATGACACAGTAAATCCTTTGCTTTGTTCTGCTCCTRCTGTTGTATGTCCTTGTCAGTTGCTCATCTCCCTTTGCCACCCCTTTGCTGGGCTGCCAGCAGGGAAGAAACTCCTCTTGCCAGGGACTGCTGGAAGATGCTGCACAAGGGGTTTCAAGCCCCCCTCCTCCCATCTCTCCCCACCCCCACACACCACTTTCTCTTTTTATTTTTGAGAGGCTGGAATATCACAGGATAAAGAGACTGCAGCTGTGTTGGGAGGAAAAAACCCACAGTCACGCCTCAGCAATTTATGGACAATTTCCCATTAATAAGAGATAATGGAGTGCAGCTCAATGGATTAGCAATTGTACAGTCGCTCTTTGAGGATATGGAGGGGAGTCTGACAGAAGTTTGTTCCTCTCAGCAATGGCATTACCATGATTTTGTATATCCCATTGTACACAGGGAGATTTGGACAGTTTGAAATGGTTTAACAGCCTGTTAGGAAAAGCACGGGTGTATCAAGTTATTGAAATGACCTCAAATACYGTCACTGCAAGGGAAGCATCTGACAGAAACTCACCATGGGCTCCCACCTGCGTGTGCTCAGTGAACAGGAGTGGGTCTATTGGGTTGTGAGAATACGAGACCCAGTTCAATTCCCCTTGCACAGGAGACACAGGGAAAACCCATGTTGGGATGCTGCAGAACACATTTGCACAGGTGTTTCCTAGCAGATCAGCTTCCTTGACTTCCAGACATCCCACACAAGCTACAGAGATCAYAGGCTCTCACTGCACTGTCACCATGGTGGTCTGAAGTTATACTGATCCTGCACACTGCAAACCAATGCAGGAACAATGAGACAGCTCCTGCAGGGACACAGAGCCCTTCGGGGTGAGAAACATGGGTGTGCAGAACCCCAAATTAATCAGTTTGTACAGGACTTTTCTCCTGTACCTTGTCACTGAGTCACTGTCTGCAGTCCTGCAGAACCAGGGAGCAAAGCTGCCAGATAAATCTGCTCACCTAGGGAAGAGGTTATTCCTCTTCAGAGCTTCTCTGCACTTGCATATGCAGTCCTGGAGAGTCACATTGGTTAATGGTGCAGACAGTTCCTCTCAATTTCAATTTGTTGTCCTCCAGTATAATTGACTCCCTCTTAATACCTTATGAGCAAGGGCAGCCAGAAGTGCTCCTTCTCCGTTACTCATATTCCTACACACACCCAGACACAGCTCCAGCTTAGGAGTGACTTTTCCATCACTAAGGCTAAAGGCAAGCAGAAAATTTCCATTTAAAATTCACATCTCCAGATCCTCTCTTGTTCTGCAGTACTGTGCTGTTTTGGAGATTATAGAGCTTGGGCTCCCCAATGAAGAGATATCATCAGTTATTTTACAAGGGTGTGATTATACCTTGTGTTTTCTTCTAGTCTCTCACTGTACTAACATTTTGTTTGCTGCAGCTACATGATTGCTAAAGCATTTCAAGCATCACTCTGAAGTGACAGCACTGAACWGCAAGACCTACATACAGCTTTTTTTTGCTCCACACTGATGAAGGACGTGTTTACAGAGACAAGGGTGCATCACATAGAATGCTACTGTCCAAAAGAAATGAGCTCCTGCTTTCCCCCCAGCCTAGACTAATTGTATTAAYAGATTCCAGCTCACCCATTACATTTTTAATGAACTGTAAAAAATGAGTTTCAAGTCACAAACTTCCATAGTGAATCTACRTTTTGCCAAAGTTTCCAGGCCAGAGTTTTTGCCAAATTCTTTAGGGTCAATTACTAATTTCTAGCTTTATATATGTATGTATATACTTATATATGAGGGGAAAGRAAGCTTGAGTATACCAGGACTGAGGAAAT
The DNA here is from genome assembly GCA_003546035.1 of Mixornis gularis. Taxonomy (NCBI): domain Eukaryota; kingdom Metazoa; phylum Chordata; class Aves; order Passeriformes; family Timaliidae; genus Mixornis; species Mixornis gularis. The sequence goes on from QVAJ01000048.1 coordinate 172,384, forward strand.
GCATCAACTCCCTAAAGGATTTCCATAAGAAATAAATCAGACACCAAAGCAGCACCTTTCCAGATCCAGGTATAAGCAGAGGCCCATGAATCCAGCACACATGGATGTAAACYTTTAATTTGAAATCTTTCCTCAAAGCTCAGGACAGATTCTCTTTACAACTTCCCAAGATGATCTAAGTTCACAGCAGAGGCTAAATTAGTCACACTCGGCGTGGTTTCCAGTTTTAGTGCAGGTCTCTCACAGTGACAGGCTTTTCCAAAGGATGCAGATTCTGGGCTGYACCACAAACACCCACGTGGCACCTCCTGAGACGCCTGATCCTTAAAAGTGAAAACCCAACACTTTCCTAGGCAGAAACATTCCTTTCCACTGGAGAAGTAAATGGTCATCAACATGTCCATTTTCTCCAAAGGGTCAAGTTCCCTTTCTTCTTACTCCTGCCTCCAGCACTGCTCAGCCAGAGTGGGAAGCAGATTGAATCTTCCAAAGTTCTCATTTTTAAAGGAGACAGACAAAGAACAACAGTATTATCTGTCATGGATTCAACAGAGCAGTTTAGTGATCCAGCCTGGGGCTCCTCCTTCACTTTGGAGAATGACCCCAGCCTTTCTCCCAGCCAATCCCTTCCTCATGGARAAGGGACATTTAGGAGTAGACTGGGATACTAAGGCTCCCCAGTAATGCAGATGCAAGTGCTGCTTCCTTCCAATCTAAAATTACCTAGCATGCACCAGAGCACAAAATAAAACCCAGACAGGCTGAAGTTCACCATGGGAAAAGAGGTGGTTTGCATTCCATATCATATCCAATAACAGCTCATCTACCTTAAAAATCATCAAAAGTTCAGGAGAAATCTTTTTGGATTTTTAAATAGCTCAGCTGAAAACCAATTCTCCTAATGAAAAACAATAGCAAATTACTTAGTTATTATTAATCTCAGGCACAGAAGCAATTATTTCCCAATTGAGACTTTTGCCTAAAAAAATAGTCTTATAGATTATTTTGGAAAGATGACAAGTCTCTTTCTCGGCTGCTGTGTTTTAATTTGCATAAACATGACATTAAAACCTGAAAGAACTGCTTCAAAAAACAATTATTCCATCAACAAGACCTGACAGTGCAGAACTCAATGGCACCACAGAGATCATCTCGGTAAGAGAAGATAATCTTTCCCTTTTRCTGACATTAAAACACCTCTTGCTTTAAACAAGACTGCAGTTCAGATTTAAGTTTAGGAACCCTTTAATAAGTGAACATGTGTAAATATCATTATTTTCAGATGCACTGCAGCGGGGAGCAAAGGAATAAAAACCCCACACTGAGCACCTTGACGGGGCTGTTCAGCCCAAGGGAGGAAGGGTTATACAAGATCTTGCCATGTTGAGAAGACAAAAAGGAGACACCTTCCTATTATCATGTCTCTGGGAGCTTTTGTTCCATTAAAAACTTGTTAATTGCTGCCTTAGTAACAAAGGAACAACATGCTGTGGTGGGACTATTAGGAGTCCACAGGGCTGGCTCACCCTAAGGAAGGCAGAGGGGTTTAATTGGCTCTGTGTTCTTAGAAGATGCAATAAAGAGGGATAATCAATTGGTGTCAACATCTAATAATGGGGATTCTTTACAAAAATGGAAGAGAAAATCCAAACCCTACTTAATTGGAAGCTATGGCATCTGGAGCTGTAAAAAATGAGCTGGATGTAAAATTTATTAAGTATCTGTGCACAGCCAAGAAAAAAAAAATGCTGAGAATTTTAAGAGGCCATCATCACTTTATCTCTCTGATGGAGCTATGCCTTCAGTTCTCCAGGAAGCAGGTCTGCAAACTCCCATGCAAAACAGTAAATTATAAGTCAGAACACCCAGTGATCATCTGGGTGATAAATAATCCCCTTAATACAGCAGTGTAAGGACAGAATCACTTCTTCAGTCCTTCTTGGCCAACCAGAAGTTTCYTGTAGAACTCTTTCACCTCCTGCAATATATTAATGCAAATTCTCCAGAAGTGCTAACTTKGTTCTCCCTTTGATCTCCTTAAGGATACAGCATACTCCAGAAGCTTCAGACCCAAAAATTAGTTTTATAGCATGGTTTTATGAAAAGAAATTAAATGTATGCCTAGTGTGGCCAGCTTGCACGAGGACTGAAGTCTCAGGAGGTTTCCTCATGAAAATTCAACTCAGATATCCCAACGGTATCAACTCCAAGCRGTGCATACCAAGATTGGTTTCCTGTTTTTCATGAAAATACAGTGGGGCTATAATGGAAGGAATAAACTCATGTACATGAGACTAATAATAATTATGTTTCAGTGTTTTTCTAAAAAATATTTTGTTTTTAAAGCAACCAACAAGCTTTTCTCCAGGAGACAGCAGGTCTCACGGCCCTTTCCCCACCCTCACAGTAAGCATCCTCAGACAGCTGTCAGAACTCAGAATTAATCCTCATCTTAAATAAACACCCTTTGTTTACTGCCAAGAGGACTCTCTTTTGTCCCTGTGTACCCTCCAGTGTTTGGCATGAGGCAGAGTAGCAGAAAGGGATGAAGATGACCACAAGGACCATCCCTCTTCTTTTCCCACAGCACAGACTCTTTTTGCAGAGTAAATGCCAGCTGTAAAAGCAGTTGTGATCACAGCTGGCTTGGGAACCCCTTTCTTCCCCCCCCAGAGCCCTCAGGGTCCAAAGCCAGGCTGCAGCAGAGGCAGCTGCAGGTGTTACCCACAGAGACTCCGGCAGGACCAAAGGTGCTCATCACAGTGAAAAGGAGTCCACGTCTTGTGTTTGTTATAAATATGGCGAGCCAAATCGTAATCAAAAAAAAGGAATTTTATTTTCTCGTCACAGCAAGCAAAAATATAGGAAAATATCAAAGACACGGGAAAAACACAGCCATGCTAAGACAAATCCACCATAAAACAAAGCCACAATAAAGATTAAATTCGATCGAATTTGGGATGTGAACATAGGACCGGTCCTCACCGAGTCCTCCTTCATTCGCTCCGAAGTTCTGTTTCAGGGTTCAGTTTTTATACTTTTTATTTTCCCYGAGGCAAGGTCTGTCTTTGTCTGTGTTCGGAAGATGATATTCATGGGCTTTTCTTTTGGGATTCTGATTTTTCCCCCAGTGGAATTATAATGGTGTCTGAGGGTTAGCTGTAAATCCCATTCAAGTTTGGAGTGGGGTTTCTCCAGCAGACAGGGAAATGTCTATTGGAGAGCCAAAGCTGTCTCAGAGCTGATGGCCCAGACATCAAATATGTTGTTTCGATTGAAATCCCTCTTTTCAGTTGCTGATATCTTCAGATCTTCCTTCCTCAGCTCTGTCTYCTTCTCTGGTGACTCTGACAATGCTTCCCTTCCTGCCTGTAATTTCTTTATTTCTTAAGCACAAATTAATACACATGGCTTATTGTTATAAAAACATCTTGTATATTTATCTGGGGATGAGAAAGGAAGTTTACAGGTTACCTGAAACAGTGGCAGCAGCTGCCGGAGGAGATCAGCAGAAGAATGCCCACCCCAATCTACAAGTGAAAAGTCGAGCAGGCTCAACCATAATCCCCAGACAGCCGAAACTGCACCTACACAGAACAGGAGCCCCCGAATCCACATTAGACCGTCTGGAGAGGGAGACTTCTCTTTGCACCTAAAAGCTGTTCGAACTAATCCCAGAAACTCCATTCAGATTCAACTCAGGAAGAAGTTAAAACTGAATAGAAAGACACATGAATTCTATAATCCAGCCATCCCCGAGGAAAAGCCTCGCCTGAAGGAAAATAAACTGTATAAAACTCAACTCTGGGAACAGAACATCGGAACAGATGACCAAAGGACCTGGTGAGGGCCGGCCTGGTGTCTGTCTCCCAGTTTGATCGGACCTGAGCTCTGCTGTGGCTGGAATCTTTGCTGGTTTCATTGCAATTTGGCTGTTTGTTGTTGTGGTTTTTGTTTTCTTTTTTTGTAACCAAATTCAATTAATTTGGAAAATAAAACTTTGATTTTTTGATTTAAGATTCGGCTCACCATATTTATAACACTTATTTACAACAGTAATATTCCACTTATTTGGAAGACAAGGGCAGGCTACAGATTTACCCTGTGGACCTCAGGCCTGGCACCTCCCATGCATTACTAAATGGAAGGAACATTTTCTGTTTGTGGCCTCATATTAATTCAAGCCAGTAATGAAGTTGGGAGCATCAAAAGGTTTTAGCGGTGTACGGGATTAGACCAGGCTTAGATAACTGAATAAATGAACTGACTTAATTAGCTCTCCTGAAACAAATTATTATACAGTGCTCATTTCCAACTCTCATATAAGCCCCAAAGAGTTCTAGAAATGCATTAATTCCTTGAATAATAAATCTTATATTTTTGCATACCTACCGCAATTATGATGGATAATGAGATTTTAATTAATCAGACCCAGATTTTTTAATGCTTTTGAAGAATGTAGATACATTAGGGACCTATTTACTGAGTAAATCTTGGAGGGAAAAATCAAAGGAGCAGAAGTCAACAGAACCAGCATCAAAAAAAAATTGTGTTAAACAAACTTATATCTAACAGGCTTCTTAAGAACATCCATCCCACAAACACCCTGTCTAGAGTATGAACTCTGCAAACTGTCAAATCCTGGTCAGAGTATTGACCTCAGTACCTCTCTAGAGGCAAAATACAGTTACTGGATATTAGGCTGCATGGAATACATTCTTGGTTTTACTCAAGAAAGGTTTTTTTCTACTGTAATTTAAATGTTCAATGTACAAAGACTATTTTCTTGCTCATATATTCTGTATTTCCAGGTACTTCTGTGTGAGAGCCACTTACTATTAACATGGCAAAGCAGCCATTAAACCCTTCTCTCATATTTTTCTTTCTTTTTTTCAACCCCTTCTGAGGAGGTAGCTAAAGATCTCTCTCATGGAAAGGTGGTGGCATTGCAGTTGTCATTAATTACAAATCAGTTTCTAATATGACTGAGAGCACAAAGATTGTAGGGGGTCTTGTTAACACGAGATTAAAATTCTGTTGAAGTGTAATTATTTTGCAAGAGGGTATTGGGCTGGATTTATGACAAYCTATTGCATCTCTGCACTAAATGCATTGGCAGGAGAGATTTTGTTAATCATAGGGAGAGTATCAATGCACACCACTTCCCTTGGAGAAACCCTAGCACTTGTAAAGAAAAAAACCTGAAGGAGAGGGGACTTTAAATCCTAATTACAGATTTCTAGCCAGTCACCTTTCTTCTCAGCTCCTTTTTTGATAAAAGTGAAGTTGCCACTGGAGAGCACCAAGAAAGTCAAGGGCATAACACCCCGGCAGGGCAAGGTCAGCTCTCACACGTGTTTGGAATATGGAAAAAAAGGCAGAGCTTCCAGTTTAAACAAAACTGAATTTTAAGTCTTGTTCTGAAACTTTTGATTTTTTTTTTGCCCTTCTTCGATGAACCTCACTGATTTTGACACGGTAAATAGGTTTGCCTTTCCCTTCCTTTCTTCCCCTTAAAAAGAACTCAACAATTTCCTCTGGAAAAGCCACTTTTCCTTGAAAAAATATGGTGAAAGAATTTTTCTTATTAAACCAAGCTATTGGCAGTAGCATATTCAGGCTTCTTTTCCCTCTGTTTGAATTGCTAATCTTTGCACTAAAAAAAAAATGTAATTCTTACTGAGCCACAGAGCAGGGAAGGGGGGTAGCAGACCCCTCCACAGCTGCAGTAATCTGGTCTTAAAGCCAGAATTTACAGAAGCAGTTAGGTGCAGGATTCCCTCTGGCTTGAGGAATTAGGAAACCAAGTACTTCAACCTTGAGAGGATTTTCCAGTCTGTATATTTGGGCTTGTGAATAACTTTCMAAATCTGGGCCCTGCGAGTGCCTCGTGGAAGATGGCCAGATGTGTCCTCCTTGGCCTTCCTCTGGGGAGAGCTTAGGGAGCAGACTTTTTTCTGTTCTCCACTTGTTCTCCACGTGCACAGAACTGCTCGTGAAGAGGAGCACCAGCTCCTTGCTGCATTGAGTGTGTCCCTGGTTTCAGGAGCAGCCCCCAAGCCCTGAGCTGCTGCCAGCCTCCCCAGGCTGACCCTCCTCGGCAGCTCTTGCACCCCACACCACAAGGCCCGCTTTAACTGGGGGCCTGTTGCCCTGAGTTTTCTGCTTTCTGTCTCTGTGCAGAAGTTCTCACGCAGCTTCATGTAAACAATGTTTATTCTTGGAATGTTTGCATTCTTCTCCTCTGAGAGAAGAGTTGATTGATGGTGATGTCCACCATCCAGGTTGAGAGGTGGCGACCTCTGTAGCCAATCTCTGGACCTCTGTACAAATGTATAAAGGAGTTAGATTGTAAATAAAGTGGGGAGTTTTTGTTCCCCCTCAGGATGCCTCTGTGCCTGCTCTCTTTCTGTCCCTAAAGTGGGACACGCCCAGCCTCGGCTAGCGACACTTGGTGACCCCGAATGTGTGAGGACTGCAGCCTGAGTCACAGGGGCCAAACCAACAGGGGTGCAGAGGATACTAAATTCCACCTGACCCACAGAAACCAAGTCCAAAGTGGCCGAATATTGCTAAGAAATCTTCATCTGCATTTACAGAAATAGGAAACTTAAAAGGCCCCTGGCCCACGACAAAGCGTGTGTTTGCTCAAGGCTCTRTGGGAAGAAACTCACCAATTATAATCAGCATTACTGCTGCTGCAATCCACCTTGGTAATGCAAAGATGCATTTAGAAGCTGCTTTGATACGTTGTACTCAGGTCTTTGAGCAATGAAATGCTTTTTTTGTGCAGTTTTCCCCACCCCCTGAGTTTGGTTGCCCTCCCCACCACCAATCTAAATTCGCTTTTATGTGCTAGGAAAACACACAAAAAAAAAGTGTTAATTTACCACTTCTGAACATCTTGTCCTCTTAATTTGTACAGAGCTGGTTTGTTCAGCACAGAAACAGTACTAGGAGCAGAATAAATTTAGCTGGGAGGTGGGGGGGAGGCAGGGAGGGGATGGCAGAGCCAGAGGGGGAGCAGAGAGGGGCTCTGCAATGGTGCTGCTCTTCTCGTGGTGTTCTGTGAGCAGGTCTCCTCATGCCCCTGCCCTCCTGCAWCCTTGTTTCTGCCAACTACAGTCAGGTTGGAAATGCCACCTCCAAGCAAAGCCTTTCCATCATTTTATTTTCCTCCTTTCCTCATGAATTTCCCTTTCTTCAAATTAATTGTTTTAGTTTCAGGGTTTCATTTTTTTAAATTTTTCCTCTCGTCCTGCCAGATCTCAAYCCACATACCCTCTGAGGGTCTCTCACCCTCCTTTGGCACCCTATGTCCTCTTCCCAACACATCCTTTCCCTTCCCTTGGGCACAATTCCTTTGCTCCCCCACTTTCTCCCAGACTCTTCCTTCCCCAGTTYTATCCCAGTTTCCTCCCCAGAGTCCCCCACTTCTCCTTTGCTACAACACATACACAAGGACACAGCCAAGGGTGTCACTGAGCCTCAAGACCAGAATTATTGAGCATATGCAATGAAAAGATGTGCCAGAGGCACTCAGGAACAAAGGTGGGGACTGAGGTGAAATGAAAAATTAACTAAAAGTGGAGAGCAAATATCTTTGTGCATCTGGGCCTAAAAACTACATGGGGGAAGSCTTGGCAAGCTGTGCCATAGATAGCCAGCTTGGAGAAAAATCCATAGCAGAAAATCATCAAGTTAACCCTGATGCTTCTCTTGCCCATTCAATTCGAACCAATATTTTGGTTGGAATGAATAGCAGGTTTTCCTCTTTTGAAATAAAAAAGGGCAAGTGAAAAAATCAGATTTTGTTATCTCAGAATATCAAGACTTAACATTTTCTTCAGTAACGTAATGAGCTGATGACCTTTCCAAAGAAGAGAAGGAATGGCCAACTTCATTTTTACAGCATTTATTTTATGTAACAGCTTCCTCAGCTGAGCTGAAGACAGAAATGGACAGAACATTATTAGCCCAAGAGAGTTGAGTCTCCTCACATTTCTGGAATAGAAATGGGCATGCAAACCATGATAAGTGGTTATCTTCAGCCAGCAATTTAACACTAGCTACAAAGAGAAAGCAAGCMAGAATCTGCACTGATAAAAGGCATCTTGTGCTATTTGATGTCCAGCACCATAATTTGGGGCATTTTCATCTTTTCTCTTRGAATGAGAGCCTGCTTGTTCTTTGGGATCTGAGGGAAAGTAAGGATTGTCACACTGGTACAGCAATAAAYGTGCTAAATGGACACCAGAGATTCCAGAGGGCAGATCCTCACCCCAACATGAGTGAATGTGTTGCCTACCACGGGCAGATGATGATAAATCCCCCTCCAGTGCTCCCAGAGGGGCAATGAGCAGGTTTGGCAGTCATTTGGAGTGGCCTGAGGGTTGCAATAATTTGTGCCTCCCCTAGGAAGCCCCAAATTGGGCTAGGTCATGCCAGGAGGCCTCAGAGCCAGCCCAGGAGGGGATGGATGTGGGATCTGTGGTGCCAGCAGAGCCCGTGGCTGGGGCTCTCTCCAGGAGGTTTTTCCCTCACAGGACAGCTGAGGGCTGTCAAAGGGAGAATGCATGCAAACAAAGGAAAAGCTGCTCTCAATAGCTGATGGCTGTCCAGAACAACCCCAAAAAGGCCTTTCCAGAAGCCCTGTATTYCCCTAGCACAATTATGGCCTAATAAATCAGAGCAATTACCAGGCACGCACCATTAAAAACAATTTTGCATCTATCCAAAAATATCCACATTTTCTCAGTTTGTGCCTGCAGAAACCAGAGCTGCGAGAGAACAAAAGCATTTGTCATCAGCCTTCTCTCCTGCCAGTGAATGGGCTGGAGACAATTACATTTTCTTTTTAAACTTCCATCATCACTGTGAATAACAGAGCTCCTGGCTGTAATGTCACCACAACCATTCCTTGCTGCAGCCATTCCTGCAAGAGATGGAAGAGTCCCTCTCTGAAACAAGTCCAGGCTGTGGGCAATAGGGTTTGGCTGCCAAGTACCACAAATATGTTCTATGCAGATACTGGCAGAATGTCTGTGCAGAGATCTCTGTCACAGCTTGGAGAGAACTTGGCTGTTCACATGGGGTCCAACTTGGCTCTGGAAGCCACCTTTTGGTCAGTCTCTCTTTTCCTCTGAGAGATGCATTGATGTCTCCTGGCCTTGTCTGTCACATGAAACCTGCTCCAGAAATTTCCATGGCCAATCATGGTCCCTGTCAAGCCATAGTCCCTCATGCTTCTCCTGAGGATGGCACCTTCTCAGCCACAAGGGAACAGTGGTGGGACACAACTGCTGCAGAATGAGCCCAGGTAGAGGACTTCTGGTCTACAGCAGATTGATGCCGTGATTGCATTTATTTGATTTTATCAATATGGAGAAATAAACATATGCACAGACCGTGTTTATTTCACTCTATCAAATATAATTTTAACAAACATGAAACAATTTTTACTGTGAAACATTTGAATGTCTCAAATATTATAAGTTTCAGCGCTTTGTAATTGTATTTCAATAGGCACAAGAAGTATTTTACTGCAGAGTGAATGCATTTCATTAAAGAGTATAAATTTACACTCTCTTGTAAATGAATGTTCATTTTACACTGTAATTTTTTCTGCTGCAGAATGTTGCCATTTTAGTATTCACTGTAATCACTCCRCTGTGTTGCAAGCAAATGTCATTTATATATGTAAAAATTCAGAGAATTCAATTTAAGGGATCTCAGTCTGAAGTATAAATACATGCAAGCCACGTAACACAAATAAACTTACTCCAGATGGTTGCAGATAAAATCAAATCYCGCCACCAGAAGAAATAAAATTCCCAGTACAAATACAGGCAATTCAGTACAGCTTCTGCTGACCAAACTGGCCAGAAAAATTAGCACCAATCCAAACATAATAAAGTTAATGAAGTATTTGCCACTAACAAGAGACCAAGCATTATGTTTTCTAGGTGGTTAAACAGCTTTTTCCCCTCTGAATGGCTCTGAGAATCTACATGTGTTCCCCCAGCTATCTACCCCAGAAAGTACCTCACAGGTAAATATCTAGAAACAGAAAACTATTGATACAATAAAAGAACCAATTCTAAAAGCAACAATGGTTTATTTGCCTCTCTACATTACAGCTGCCTGGAGTACTTACAGTACAGCCCAAGAGCATTAACAAACAGCCAAGCTATTTCTTCTCCACTGATAGCCACCTTATTGCTTTCAGCAGCTAGCAAATTAAACCTTCAAAATAATTCTCATGTGCACTGACTGTAAAGTGAGTTTAAATTAAACTAATATATTACAAGAAAAGTGAGTACCTAGCCAGAGTTCTCAGCAGCCTCTTTCCTCTTCCCAAAGCARGCTCAGAGCACACAAATACAGTCACACAGTTCACACCTGCCACTGTGCACCTGCAACGTGCCATATGCTGCAGGACACACCTCATCCCAGCACTCACACACACATGTATTTGCAAACACCTCCTGCCACTGGGGGACAGGGGGAGTCCAGCCAAGTGCTGCTAAAACCAAACCAGAAAAGCCTGGCTGCCCATTTCTCCTCTGCCAGGACCCCTCATGTCCTCCCCGAGCTCTAAAATGGCAAAAGTCACCCCAGGCAGGCTCAGCAGATAAAGGCCTTTGGCTGGTCCTTTACAGGTGGACATGAAGCCAAAAAAWATGAAGTTACTGACTCAACACCACTACACCAGGACAGTGAAATCTTGCATAGCCCTGCTGGTATCCTCCTCCTATTTATTTGTCATTCCCAAGCTCCAAGTTCAGACCACCAAGGCTGTCYCACACTTTGCAGTTGCTGGCTCCAGCTCAGAGCTAAACACTGTGCTGAGAAGGTTTTAATTGCTCTGCATTCCTGAGGTGGTGCAAAAAGAATGGAAGTGGACAGATAGGTTTGAAGTGCTCTAAAACAGCCTCAAACACAGCTGCTTTGCTCTTAGGCTGCTGCACCAAGCCCTAAAAATATGAAAATCCTGATGTGATTGAGAATAGTCACGTTTCAGAGAGGTAGTTATTCTTGGGAGTTGATGAAAGTCAGCTTAGATGAAAATTTGGGAACCCACTTCTTACCTGTTTATTAAATAATAATTTATTGATAAACTATTTTAAATCCTGTTCTCTTTGTTTCAGGGCACATATCAGTTTTCTCTTCTGCACCTCTAGCTTGAAGATTTTAGATTACACTCAAGGACAATCTTAAAAATCTCTGCTCTTACTCTAGGTCAAATTCAAGTTAGCCTCCTGCAAGTAAACCCCTGCAAGTGGCTCAACAGGATATCTTGGCACAAATGGCTCTTTAAGTCTGGCACTAGGCACAGARAGGTTGGAGAATGGATATAATCAGATTTTGAGGCAGAAAACCTSACTGCATCAGCACTGTGAAACTCAGCAAGTATTCAGTACACATAGCACAGAGTAGGGGGAAAAGCAAAAAAATGAGAGCAACCCTTCTTATGGTAGGAATTGCTTTTCCACAGGAATCATGGGCTGGTTTGGGTAGGAAGGGACCTTAAAGA
>QVAJ01000048.1:201551-233075 GCA_003546035.1 Mixornis gularis
TGATTTCCTTATTTTCATGTGCTGCTGTTTTTTCTCTCTCAACTGACCTCTCTGGCTGGGCATTTTCACCTCAGATTCCAGGTAATCAAACTGTCAGGAGCATCACCTCCTAAGAGAAAGCACTGAAACAAACAAAAAAAGCCCCCAAATTAGCAATCTGCTTGTGAGCTGCAAACACAGGCACGGAAGCTGAGCACAGCACAAGTCTCTCTGAAAGGACAGTTGTGCTGCTTGGAGTGTGACTGCAGGATAAAACTACAGAATTAGAATATAAAGTTTTATTTTATTTGAATCTACTGCCTTCACAAACGATGTGCTGTCTGTTTCCCTAGGTAGGAATTCAGGATGATTTTTTTGCCCTGGCTTGAGCCCCATTGGGCTGTCCTGAGTTTTCCTGTGGACACCCATTTAAATTAAACAGGTCAAAATGCAACTGTTCTGTCACAAGAGCTGGTGCTTAAAAATCCACATCTTATCCACTGAAGCCTTTCACCTAAACAGTGTGTTCTCTTAGTAGGTTTTTTGGGTTTTTTTTGACTCGCAGTTTCACTTCATCAACAGCATCTACAGTTTGCTGTATTCTGTATCTTTTGACACTGGATTCGGTAGATCCTTGGAGCATTCCCCTTGCAGTTTTGGGGATGCAGCTCTCAGTTCTTTGCTTCATGACTGCAAGAGATCTTTATCATCCAAATAGGCTTTGCTGTAGGATGGGGATAACAAAATTTCTCCAAGTAATTGATCTGCCCAAGGTTATACAAGGAGTGGAGGTTAAATATCAGCATCATCCTCGAGCCTCAGAAATTAATACTACACATTGTTACTGAGGTATTTGAATTTTAGAATGATGCTTAGACTCTATTGTAAATATTTTACAGGAAACTGCCCTATGTGATGTGGAAGGAGCACAAAAGTTTAATGAAGGAATGAGAAGGAAGAAGAGGAGTAACCAGCAGTAAGTCAAAGAAATAGGCTCAGTTGTTTGTATAAGATTTGCATGAGTGTTTCCTGAGTATAATCATGTAAAGACAGATAGATATGGAGACCCTCAAAACTGGGTAATTCACTCCAAATACCTCAGATCTCACAGCTTACAAGATTTAAAGTGACCTCTTCAAAGACTAGGCAGTGATGAAAGTTCAAATCAAACAAACTTTCCCTTACACCTTAAGAATTCAATGAGACTATACAAGCACCATTTAAGTGATTAGCTTTTGGTGTGCTAGTACTCTCACTTATTTCTCAGTATTTAATTATCAAATACCTCAATGAACTCCTCAGGATGCAGCTACAACTCAAAAATTATTCACTGAAAAGAGCTGTTGAATAACATTTGACACACACAGGAATCCATTTGTAGATAATCCTCAATCAGCAAAATTCATTGACTAAATTATGTGTGGTTAATTATTCACCCATCTCTCACCACACAACTTTCCCTCCTCCCCTTTGACAAATTCCTAAAACGATCAAAATGCTGATCACAGCCCAACAGTTTATGCAGCCTCTTGCCTCTGCCTCCTTTCCARTTCCTTCCCTCCAGTCCTTTAGTAAGCAAACCCTTCTGGTTCAGCAATTTGGCAAAGCGGGGAGATTTTGACTTGCAATTATATAACTGCTGCAAGGCACTCCAGTCAGCAGGAACAACATCCAGGGGATCCACAGCTGTAAAAATGCAGAAACAGCCGTCCTTCCCCACCACAGGACTTCTATTGGAAATGCAGCCCTCAGTTCTGAACGCTTTGATTTATTGGAGGGAGAAGCAGTGTGAAAACACTGTCAGGCTCCTGCAGCCACTGAGATATGAGGCTGATCCATTCCTGTACATCACGCTCAGGAAAAGTGCAGGAATCTGGAAGGTTATAAATTAGAAGATCCTGGAGGTATGGGGTGGGAGGAGGAACCAGAAGGGTAAATTTAGCTTGTGATTAGCTTTAAATCCTGAGAAACGTTAAACAAATTCTGGCTGCTTCATGAATTACACCTTGCCTTTCCCCAATTGTTCCTTTATTTGTAATTCTCCAGCACAAGTGCAGACCCACWCTCCCCCTGCTCCTGGCTTGCAGCCACCTGGGCCAGCAGGATCTGCCTGCTTTGTTGTGCTCCATTTCCCACATATCTTCTTTGGAAACCCCTTATTAACATCTCAGAGCTGATGTATTTTTAATTCTGCTGTGAAATCCTGACTTAGGTAAGATGCTGCTTTGGCTCACAAGACCTTCCACCCATCTGTGGCCCCGGATTGTGCTCTTTCCTTCCTTTCTCTTCCCATAATCCCACTTTTAAAGAGATCTCTTTTAGACTACAGAAATAAACTCTTTTTTCCCACCCCGTCTGCACAGCGCCTTATACTATTTATATAACAGCTCTCTAACTATTAAAGGGTAAAACTGCAGCTACAAAATTCATGCTGCACAAATTTCTAAACCTGAATTAGCCTTCCCTTTCTTGTGACAATCTGTATTAAATTCCATGGTCCAAGGCTTTGCTGACCATTCTCAGCCCTGAACTAGACCCATAACTTACTTCACATTTCTGGAGTATGAGATGCTGTGTGATATTATGTATCCTATCCCAATCCTGTTTGCAGGTGATCCTCCTCTGCATTGACTGATCACAATTACCCTGAAAAAGTTCTTCCTTTTGCTCCYGTCCTGCACATGAGCACGRAATCTCTGAAATTCCCTGGAAAAGCATCACCACTCATACCTKTGGYTCCTCAGACAAAAGGCACCTGTCCAGCAGAGAACATTGGACTAGACCTTCTTGCAGAGTTGTTCTTTCAAGGCATTTCCTAAGGCTTTTTCCCAGGACATTTCCCGGGTTGACGTGGGAAGAGATGACAGRAGAGCCTCCAGTTTTGGGAGGGGCTATTGGCTGCAGCCCTTAACTAGTCATTTTGCAGCTCACCCTAAGTAAGGCAGCTCTGTTCCATGTGGTAAACAGGCTTATTTATTCTTCTCACATCTCATTACTAATGCTTTCGATGTATCCTAAGTAGACAAGCAACCAGCTTCTGTCCTTGGACACCAGCCCAGTTCTCCTTGACTTCACCAGCACGCACAGACTATCTGAGGAAAGAATTCAGCTCAGTGYAGCATTTGCACTGCAGGCTGGTTAATAAAACAGCCACCAGCTCCTGTTTCATAAGCAAGGATATAAATTCCAGGCCGTTACATAAAATGACTTTACAGAGCATTTAGTTAGTTACAGCCATGACTTGCAGAGTTCTGCTCACCCTTCGGAGGAGGAACAGGGACAGCCCTGCTCCCCTCCCCTGCAAGGTGCTGGTACAAACCAGGAGCAGCACTGCACACCCCACTCACTGCCTGGGCCCCAGTGGGAACCTGAGCTGAATTCTGTGGGCAGCAGGTGAGGGGGGATTCTGCCCCTCTGCCCCCCTCTGGTGTGACCCCACCTGCAGTGCTGTGTCCAGATCTGGGGTCCAGCACAGGAAGGACATGGAGCTGCAGGAGTGAGGCCAGAAGAAACCACCAAGATGATCAGAGGAATGGGGCAGATCTCCTCGAGGAAAGGCTGAAAGATTTGGGGTTGTTCAGCCTGGAGAAAAGAAGGCTCAGGGGTGACCTGTCACCTTTCAGTACCTGAAGGGAGCCCACAAGAAAGATGGAGAAGGACTGTTCACTAGAGCATGGAGTGACAGGAGAAGGGGGAATGGCTTCCAACTGACAGAGAGTAGGTTCAGATTAAATATTAGAAGGAAATTCCCCGTTACAGTGGTGAGACACTGGCACAGGTTGCCCAGAGAAGCTGTGGATGCCCCTGATCCCTGGAAGTGTTCAAGGCCAGGTTGGATGGGGCTCTGAGCAATCTGGGATAGGGGAAGGTGTCCTTGTCCACCTCTGAGGGATTGGAACTGGATGATCTTTGAGGTCCCTTCATTCCAAAGCATTCCGTGGTTCTGTGATTCTGTGGCATGTCAGGAAAACCAATCAGAGATCTTGCAGCTGATCCAGCTAACATGAAAAAGTGAGATGGTGCCTTCTTGTAAGACTGTGCTAGAGAGCAGAGCAATTTCCAGGCCTCTCTCAGGTGTCCTGTGCCTCATTTCTTCATCTGTAAAACAGRGCTAATACTTCCCTCACACACAGGTGATAGGGAGATGAAAGATGCTCAAGGATTAAGTATAGTCCATAAAAACACGACAAGCTTGATTCACTATAATCTGGCAACCACTGTAAGTTTCAAAGGCAATTCCATTCACAGATTTTAGTGCTGTTTTGGAACATTAATGCCTACTCTGCTACTGCAGTTTGCTTTGCAAGCCCACAGCTGTCAAATAGAAGTCATTAGGGGAAGTGGGGAGAAGCCAGAGTTTTTGTAAGGAGTGATCAGGAGCAAATTAATTCATGTTGGCTGTGAATTTTGCATCAGTAGATTTCAGTGTCAATCCAGTTGTTATAAACAGTTTATATTCCCCCTCTGGTATTGTTTTGAGCTGTCTTCAGATGCATACTGACCTTCCTAAATTGCTTTACAGGCTGTTAACATCGCAGAGATCTTCTTTGCAGCTGATAACYCAAGGCTGGAACCTTCAGGCTAAAAGCTGACACAGGGGAGCTCATGTGCACCAGCTCACTGGAGCTGTGCTGACTGATAGCTGATTTGTAATTAAAGAACAAAAAAAATAGACTCCTGAAAAACAATTGTGGGATGAAGGTGGAGTCTGCTATGAACTCGATGGCCCTGGAGTTTCAGACAACAGYTTTTGAATTTTTCAGTGCAGGGAARCAGCCTGTCAGAGGTGTGTGCTTCCATCACCCAACCAGTCACAAACCCATTGCCCACACAGTTGTATCAACAAACTGAGCACAATATTCCAGGCTGAATTTAAAAGARATTAATTCTAGCTAATTTACCTAATCCAGTCACAGCATGGCTCCAGAGACAATTTCATGAGCACAGTCAAAGGAGCAGGAGTATGTGAACATCCCTAAAACTGAGGATTATCTGGGGAAACACACCTACTTCTGGTGRCTTTCCCAGCAACTAGCCCTCACAGAAATCACCCTCACCTGATACCACCAAAAAGCAAATTATAAGAGCCCTTAGACTAGAAGTCAGTTGTAAAGAAAAAAAAGATAATAAAAAAAAGGCAAATAGAGGCTCTCCTGACACTCACTGTACAGGGCTCCATGTCCATTGGTAATAGCCAAAAAAAATTTTCTTCCAGAAATTCTTTGTTCCACTTCCACTACCCTTCATCCTGCTGGTTGGTGGCACGCTGCAAACCTCTTCCTGCCAGAGCTTTAAACAATGCACACAACTGACTCCAACTTAGATTTGACACTTTTCCTCAAGATTAAATGGGCTACTTGCAGAGACAGACAACTCGGTAACTTCAAAGCTCCGTGCCTTAGCTAACAAGAAACAAATTGCTTCCCCAGTGACTCCTCCCGAGGGAGTAATGCAGGATAAACCTGTGATATTTGCATTAATTCATCTTTAAACATAAAGCAGAATAGATTCTGTTTCTTTAATAAATTTTCTCATTATTTAAATGGACTTGTTTTAAAAGCCAATAACACGTTTGCTTTGGGAATATTTTGCATTTATATTTACCTTTTGGCTGTCAGCTCATTATCTGCTGGAACTAAAGCAGTTGAAGATTATAACGATTCTAGGAAGGATTTATATCTGAAGCCCCTTTGATTGTGATTTTCAGCAATGTTACTTTTCCCCATTTAGTGACATTTAAGGGTATTGGGAATCTTTTGGTGACAGAGGGCATCAGCAATCCTTGGCTCCTGAGGAGAGAGGGGCTTTGCTGAGCCTGTTCTGATTCTTGCTGCCTATGGAGCAGGTTTGACCAGCAGGTACCAAAGCACTGCTGAGGGGTGGGATTTCATCCTCCCCTTTTTGCAGTGGGGGAAATAGGGATATGAGTGAAGGGAACAGCAGAAGAAGAATAATTTCTTTCTTGTTTGCTCACAACGAACACCACACATGACAAGGTGCTCACTCATTCTGTCCTCTCCAGTTATGTCCAAGTGCTTTGAGACCATTATTGGGGTATTCCTGCAATACTAAACCTTGCTTTAGGATTCATTATCCAGCTGTAGAAGGGACCACCCTTCTACAAAGGGACCACGTATCACCCCAGTGCACTGTCAGCATTTTAGTTTAACCTGGCAGTAAAAGTGGACTTCAGTAAAATGCTGTCAGTGGAAAGACCTGAGGCACGACTCAGTTCTGGACAAGACAGTGGAGGCATTCACAAACCTGTGAGGCCGTGTAAGCTCAGATATCCATCAAAGTCAAGGAAASCCTTTCTGGGGCTCAGCTCCTCTTGAGCCCAAAGAGCTCCCAGGCACTCACAGAGTTGCTGTCCTGAGAAAASAGAGCTGCTGTGCTGTTCCCATGGCTGACCCAGCCCACAGCAGCAATCTGTGGTGTCACACAGCATCAGTGGTGACACCCTACAGCTGCATCACTCCCAGCCTTTGTTTCAGCCTCTTATTAGCTGCAAGAAATTAGCTGTCACACAGAAATCACACTGACTCAAAATCCACAGCTCGGGAATGGTATTTTTACAGATTCTCTTAAGGCAGACGTGAGGTTCTGTATTTTTTTAATAAAGTTCACAACTGAATGTTATGAAGTGGTGGGGGGAATCAATACTTTGGTCACTGGGTAAATACTTTTGAGTTCTTTACTGACTTTAAGATTTACTGTTTAGCMACTCCAATCCTATCATGTGCAAATGTTTCCTATATTAACAGGAGAAGAGTGATTTGTGGGCAGCAAATGGGAAACAGGACATCAGTTTAATGGGGCCATTTGGGGTTAGCATAAAATGACAGAACAGCAGGAAGCAGTTAAAAGCTTCCCTCCCAGCAATCAAAGCCCTGCAATTTTGAGTCTTTTTCTCCAATCAAGTAGTGTATTGATGAGAAACCCGTTCTGGTAATGACCTTTGAAAGACCTCATTCTGGCCTTCTGGTGCAAGTCATTTCTCTAACTATGGTGTCCTAACAGGAACTCAGCAAATTCATGTCATCTACACAATCACTTGAGATGCATGAGAAATGGCAGAAACCAAGGRTAAGAGATTTCTTTTCCCTCAACTTGGCTGATTTTTTCCTCCTTTGAAGGCTCCTGATCTCAGCCTGAGTTACTGGTATTGCTTTTCCTGTGTGCTGCTTCCTCTCCTGTCTGTCCCAGCYCATCAAAATTATGGATAGACCATCCTTACTAATTCATCAGTCCTCCTGTGACTCAATGCATGAGTTCCTTCCTGTGCTGCATATTTTTAAATCTCATTCTATAAGGCTGCTCCTGGATCAAGTCACACTCACATTTCATTCCAATCTTTATTTCAATTAATATCACTTTTTTGGCAGTGCTGGGAAGAAACCCTCATTTTTCTTTCAAAGGCAGACACRGAGTGCAGAATGCCAGATTTCCTAGATGGGAAATGGTAGGTGTTTGCTCCAGTCCTGCTATGTCAGGAGATGCATTTCATTACACAAAAACACACCTTCAACCAGAGACAACAAACCTGCCAGCACAGACCATGCTATTGGAAAATCAGAACAACACAGTAGCTTCCAGCTGATGTTCCTGACCATTCCACAACCTGCTTTTAGAGCTCCAGTTTTCAGTTGTGAGCCTCTGCCTTTTCCCAGGGCTCCAGAGCCAGCGATATCCATGATCACCGTGACTGCTCTGCTGGGGAGTTCTRCCTGTAAAATGGGATGAAAAATGACTGCCGTGAGCTGGTAGGACCCCCAACTTCTAAATATYTCATGTTGCACTTCAGTGGTTTTTAAAGCTCCTAATACCCGCTGAGAAATGCCGTGAAATGCTGACCTGGTATGAACTCCTTCTGTCAGTTCACATTTGTCCAAACCCTGGGCAGGCATTATGCCAGATCTGGGCTCATCCATCCCCCTGCAGCTGGCAGAAGGGTGGCACAGAAATCAGAGGCCATCCTGTGTGCCCCAGCTAATTCACCACAAAGGCAGAGCGGTGAGCCCGTGCCCAGCTCACACCAAGTCAGGACAAGTGTTTGATAAGGGAACACAGCACCCTGCTATTCCATCCTGGAATCACAGCAGGGTGCAGGGAAAGCTTCCTCTCCCAGCTGTGTCTCGGGACTCCTGCCCTTTGCCATCTTATTATGAGCCAACAAAGATGCTGTGTAGAGGGGTGAAGGAGAGTGCTCAATAGGACAATTACAGACTGTACTGTGAAATTATTTTCCTAAGCAGGGTCAACCAACCTGCTCATCCCCAGGCACTGAGGAGGAAAAAYATCTTATGTAGTACATATTGTAAAGAAACTACCGAATGAAGCATGGAGGACAAAGGACAAAAAACATGCATGGACTGTATTCTAAGGCAGCAAAACAAATTCTACCTTTGTAGGGTCTAGGGAAGTCTTGAGCATAATCAACTTTTGAAAATCATTTAAATAGTTGTCATGACTCTATTCTTACCTTCTGTCTGTTGATTTGGCTCCCAGGATGCCTGAATAGCTCTCCTGAAGCCAGTTTACTGTCTATTGTCTGTGCCTGATGAGAGCTGTTATTTCTGATTAGATATTTTCCCTCTGTATTCCAGATCCCTGCCCTTCGTTTCTCTCACTCAGCACATTTCTCCCTCAGCACTAGTGGTGTCTGATGTGAGTGCCACTCCTGGCATGCCCCGGTAGGTAAGAACAAAAGCAAGAACATGTCACACCTTATCCTAAGGGTACAACCAAAGGACCATAACCTCACACCTGGAAGTGCCTTTATGTTGTGCTACTCCCATGTTCTGGAAGTTCTGAGGGATTAGGGATTTCTGTGCTAAATACATTTCCATCATTCTTTTATTCATAAAATGCYCCACTACAAAAACAAGCCAGACATGGCAGGCTCTAGCTCTCTGTGAATTTATTTTATAGCATCACAACTTCCTACAAACAAGACATTAAAGAAAGAGATGGTTCCATGTATGTTTTCAAGGTAGATGCGAGCCTTGACTCCCAACATCTCCCCTGAGCCCACTGAGACTATTGACTGTGGAAAGGCAGAGGCATAAATGAGCCTTTGCAAAATCACAACCCTTATACCCTACCAAAAAAGTGAATTAATGCTCATTTTCCCTTCTAAGCACAACCAGCAATTGGCTGGAGAAAACTGAAATACATCTGTACCCACAAAAGAATTATCCTGCCTCTCCTGCCATGCTAGGCCAGCATTCAGCACACCCAGGGCAGATTGCAAGCAGTGCACCAAAACACTGAGGTGTCTCACCCTCCCTCAGCCAGTCCTTTTCCACCAGGTGTTTCCAGCACCCCCAGTCCCAGCAAAAAGGGAATTTTTGGGCTTCGAGCACATGGAAGCCTCTGGCACAGGGCGGGAATAGGCAGCTCAGGGGAGAAAAGAGCTGGAGAATCTCCCAGAACAACAAGAAAACAAAATGAGATTCTCAGCTGTGAAAAAATCACAATCACACGCCATTCAGCAGCCCAGACATAACTCTGCATCACCGAGGGTGTTGTGATACAGGATCCCAGTTCTTTGGCTCACAAAATCACCTTGCTCACCACAGCTCCTGTCTGGGAGCCTCCCCCACTGCCTTCACACAGGGGGTCCCCAGGGCACTTGATGCTCCCAATCCCTCTCAGCTGCTGAAGTGTTTGACACCAAGCTCAGCGCAGTGGCTGCTGAACAAGGAAACACAAAGGTGTTTTGCCCTCAGGGAAGTGGAAACCCTTTCTCTCTACACAACCACAGCAGCCCCACTCAGATTCCTCTCCATGCAGGCCCCTGGTTGTTGTCAGGCTAAAACCAGCCATGGCTGTTTTTGAAACGCTCCCCAAGCAGCACTTAACATCCCTCTGAAGCTTTAAAATGAGATCTAGAAAATTGCACTTGCTAYGATGTGTTCAAGTGTAAAAGCCATTGGACCAGGGCGAAGGATCCCTGAAGGCCAACTATGTTATCTTTTTCTATAGAAAACAATTAGAAAGCTGATTTTAAAATGCTACAATTAAAGGCTTAGCTTTCTGATGCTATCAACAAGCACACAGACTTCAAGAAGCTCTTTCAAAATACCAATGCCTCCAAGCAAAAAAGCTGGTTTTGTTTTTTCTTCATGGTGAAGGGACTATGGGCAATTTGCACACACTTTCTAATCTTAAAAGTAGTTTATCTGTGCTATGCATTTTATGTGCTATGAATTCTATACACAGATTGTAAAAATATACATAAAGCCTCCAACAAATTTACTGTTCTGTCTATAGATTCATGGCTGAAGATAAAGCATTCTAGCAGAAAAGCTTGGGGGCAGGCACACAAAATCTGATGAGCAGGAGTTCTGTAAAATTTAATAGAAACATTTCTACCTTTATTTTAGATAATCAGATTACAGTGGGATTTAAAAATTAATTTCCCTTTCCTTAGCAGTTTTATGTTGTGTTTTGGGAATAATCACACAAAATGAACACTACAGATGAAAACCCTGGGTTTATTGAGGTCACTAGGGCAACTCCTACTGATTTCAATTGGGCCAGGGCCCCATTTTATGAGGAAATCTTGGGGAGAAAATAAATTCAGACTTCTAGAAACRGAGCAGCATGCCAAAAAGCCTTTTCTTAATTTTATTTTGAACATGGTCACACTGCCACGTGGGAAAGCAGCTCCTTTCATTGCCTTCAGGAAACCAGCAGGTACTCCTGCTGCCACTGATTCCCTGCAGGCATGGAAGGACAGGCTGGCTTTCAAATCCACTGCTTTTTACCATGGCCAAATACTGCTGGTGGGCTCAACTCCCCGTCGTGCCTCACCCTGGGCCAGGATCTCAGCTTCTACCAGGTGCTGGGCTTGGGAGGTCCCAAAGGCTCCCTGAGCTTCCTTAAGCTTGTCCTGGGCTCTAGGATAGCTACTGTTGCTAGGCCAGGAAATACYAGGTTCCTACACTTGAGAGCTGAGTATTCAGAGCCTGTTTTAGACAGGATCTTGCCCTCATGAGAAGCAGCCACGTGGTCCTGAGGAGTTTCCAACCATGTGGGAGCAGGGAACCTTCTCCACCCAGCAGGATATTACCTGCAACACAAACAACTGAGTGCACATCTTGGGGTCTAATTCCCCTCAAGCCCAGAAAAATCCTAGCACTTTTTCCTCCCACTTCAAGCTTCTTTTTTTTTTGCTGGCACAAATACACACGTGATTCTCTGCCTCACCAAACACAGTGCACTGCTCTCCCTAAAATCAATTTCCAAAGCAAGTGTCCCATCACTCCTGTCATATTTCAGGCAGGAGCAAAGGAGAATGTCCCTTTGGATGAGCTAGGCCATCCTTTATTCATCTTGTCCACCGAGTTCTGGCCTGTTCACCAAAACATCTGAGGCTGCCAGCAGCACCAATCTCCTCTGCTACACCAAGCTAGGCTGCTGCTGCCAGTGTGGTCCTTGCTGCACCAAATCACACTGGTATCTACCACGTATTTAAGAGCTGGTGTCATTAATATAGTACCACGTATAGGACAGTTCCTGCTTGGAGTCAGTTCCAAATGAGATGTGCTGAGCATGTAAGAGAACTTAGATCAAGAATGGAGCAGTGTGGTGCCAAGTACTGAAGTAAGAATTGTAGAATTTGCCACCCAAAATGGCAAATTTGATGCCTGTAAACATGCCTCAGTCAGAATTTTGGATGAACTCTGAAGGTATTGATTTTTTCTGGGGTAGACTTCCTCAAATTCCCATCTTTCTCTATCAGACTGTATTTTTTATCATTAGCCAGTCTTGGAGATGGACATGATGGAAGTGATGCTTCAGCTCACTGACCTTAAAAGTCAGTGAAGTCATTTAAAATGAAGTCTCAAATCTCCTGGAAGAAAACTGTTAATACTCAGAATTCTGAATAATATTATATAATTAACTTTTCAGCAGAGAACAGCCTCTTGGCACTAACCATGTCCTTTCTGATACATCAGAGACTGAAAAGCATGGCCTTTCCTGTGCCAACTGTCTTTTAGAATAAACAAGAGACCCTCCCCCTTCATCTCCACGTGCTTAATAATATTAATAGAACATGAAAATATTAATGCTAGTAGACAAGGTCTTTCATAAAGCACATAAATGAATTCATTCACTCTAGCTCATTAGCTTAATCRTCAACCTTTTTACAATGTAACTGATTAACATTTTCATTGTTCTTCCTTGTTTTTTCCTTAGACTTTTGCTTCTTTGGGGATCAAAAGATCTCTGAATGCATAAGCTCAACAAATATCCCTGCACAACTGTACAACAATAGGAACTGTTAGGAGAGATAACTAAGTAAGGGCTTTCACAGCTCAYGCTTCAAAGATACTGCAGGAAACAACCATTTAAGAATCATTTTTTATTTTTATGTTTAACGTGATTATACACATTCATGAGTCCAACAAGATCTGCACTGTGACATTAAAGATACAGTACAATAACATTCAACATGAGGTACTTCATATATTTATATATATCTGTCCTTTATAAATAATGCTGTAAGCCTGCTAAGGCTGAACACTGCTTCAGCACAAATGGGTGCTGGGACGTGAAGTGAGYCGAGTTTATCACAATAAAAAAAAACCAAAACCCAAACCAGTTCAGTGCAATAAGTGTGTAGAAATTAAAATGTT
The DNA here is from genome assembly GCA_003546035.1 of Mixornis gularis. Taxonomy (NCBI): domain Eukaryota; kingdom Metazoa; phylum Chordata; class Aves; order Passeriformes; family Timaliidae; genus Mixornis; species Mixornis gularis. The sequence goes on from QVAJ01000048.1 coordinate 214,178, forward strand.
TACTTCAATACTATTTTAGATATGCAGAAAGTATATTACATTATACTCTCTTATCACAGATTCCTCTCACCAGTAAATCAAAGATACAAGTAGACAGCCAGGAACAGTTTAGAATCTGCGAGGTGATCTCTATCGACATAACGTTTACATTCCAGGCTGATAGGGCTGATGCTTGCAAAATGTCAATCAATGTATTCAAGCTTGGGTGCTTCTGTTAAACCAACCAAATCCACATTCAGACACCGACAGAAGTGCCCTGATGTCCCAAGGTGAGTGACACTGGTCACCTTCTTACATCCCAGCACTTGTTAGCATCACAAAGTGCTCAGAAGCAAGCCCTGCTGTGAGCATCAAAAGGTGTTTTGGGTGCCTCTGTTTGATCACCCACACTGGAAACTTTTCCCTGCACCAGCTCCTAAAACCTGGAATGGACTCAGAGGAATTAAGCTAGAGGTTGCTTTCATCCTACTTTGTCAAAAAGACTTCATAAAAGAATCAAATAAGAACAATAATTAAATAATAGTTCATTTTCTACATATTACAGCTACAGAGTATTCTGATCTCTGAACTTCTCTTCCAGCCAGTGAACCTAGCAGGTAAGTCACCTTTATTTGCAGGTAAGTCAAAACAAATAATAAATTAAAAGTGAGAACCCAAGACTAGTTAAACCAATGCAGTACTCTGTGACTTGTCCCACCAGCTGTGGCACGTGGTTTTTTTACCAAACGAATTGGAATGCAGCTCTATGCTCACCACAAACAACCTGTCAATCTGCTCATCACTCAGAGTAATTACATCTACATCAGCCACTTGCTGTATGAAAACTTAATCAGCTGATTACCATCTTTCCCTGCTTCGAAATGTATCTAAATAAATGGAACTGCTGCTCAGATGTTGTCTGGAAGTGGATGACCAATCTGACGATCTCAGATTCCTTTTTACGATCTCTTCAGCAACTCTCTCTCCACTCCAAACCATCTATACTCTTGTCTATTTTCAGCTGCAGATCTAAATATAAATAACTGGAGGGTTTTTTTAAAATCTCTCYTTGGGAGTTTTCCATGGAGCATTCTGTTTAGATTTCACAAACAGTCTGGATTATGTACATCTGTTACAAAAAAAACAAAACATTTTTTAATGTATTTTGAGGGTATTTACATTTCAGAAAGAACGCTGCTTACACACACATKATGTATGTATACAAAACATTAAATGCTAAGATGGATAAAAGGCATAAATCCTGTGGGGTACTTTTTTACCTGGCTCTCCTTTTATTACCTAGAGAGAAGATCTGGGCTTTGGCCATAAAGTGTTTGATGACTACACTCCAGTTTTCCTTACTTCAGATGGTATGTTGGACAGTGCAAAGATGAATTTTGGCACTTTCCAATGGCCAGGGGCCAGGATTCCAATCGTCAAGCAACACTTAGAGCAACAGTATTAAACTGGTAAGAAATCATATCAGAAAAACATTTTTATTACAAAACTGACAAGTGAATTTAGGGTTATGCTACATTAATGTGTTGATATAGTGTAACATTCATCTTCAGCGGGTCTAAAGAATCATTTGGTCCTCTCAATTTGTTAAAAGGTATTCAACAAACAGAACCCACTTTGGAGGTGAAGCAAGAATGAGATGCTTTACAATAGGCAGTGTAGCCTTTGAGGAACAACTATCCCAGTGCAGTGATGAAGGATTTGCTCGTGTTTCAATAGTACCTGTAGWTCTCATTTATACTGGTTTCCTTCCCTGATACAAGGAGTATCCCTCATACTTTTGCAAAAATGATACAGACATGTMACAGGAAGTTTGGGTGAAAAAACTCAGGCAAGGGAAAGGTTCTGTGCCACATAATCCTCTGACTGATGTGTAGCCATAAGAAGTTGCAAGAGCTCCAACAATAACCCATCAGAGGAGACTTCCTCCYCCTCACTGCTATCTGATGGTATACACTAAGTGTAATTTGACCACAGTTGRGAATCTTCTGTCTTGGTCTAAATTTCAACTGGTAATAAAAAGAAAAAAAAAAAAATCTCATATTACAGAAAAAAAAAATATCCAAGTGAAGATTGATACATTCTTTTGTTCCTCTAAAATCTGCCTCTACCATGTTTAGGAAGAAAATAACCCACCCAAAACAAACAAAAAATTATCCTGTATCAGATGACTGATATAAATTCCCATTTATTTAGCAAGGGTTCAAAGAAATGCCATTTAAAGAGCAGATCAACTCCAATGCAGCAAAACCTGGGTCATGGGAGTAGAGCTTCAAGAGCTGCATAACAGTTTGAACACGTGCAAGTAATTCCTTGCCTTCAAGGTGGGATTCCTAGAAAATGCACTCCAAGAGTAACTTGCCAAGCCCACATCCCTTCCGCCCTGTGAACATGTCCATGCACTGGGGACATGATCAGTATGCCATGGAGCTTCCTCAGAGATGCTTCCCTCTCCCCACTTTCCCCTGGAGCCATCCCAAACAGTTGGCTGCAGGAGAATCTCACGGGTGAAGGTCTAAGCTTGTGCTTTTTCTGCTTGTAACTGAAGGACTTCTTTCAGCTCCCATGGTCAAAAGCAGCTTGATTTACTGGAATCTCTAAACTCTGCAGAGCAGACAGAAGAGAGAGCTACAAAACAAGGCTCTTCATTTTCTATCCCTACCTCCCYAACACAAGCAGAATGCAGAAAATGGAGAAAGAGAAAATGGATCAATGGAGACAGTGTTTAGTGAGATACAAGAGGGGGACGTCCTCTGGTGATTCACAGGTGCATCAAAGAAAGAGTCAGCATCACCAGCAAGCAGGCACCCCTCTTACAAAGCCTATAAAACTCTCTTGTTTCTATGAGCTTCCAGTTTAAATATTACACTTAATCACCAACGATGCTACAAGTASAGCAAGCCAGGAACTTGCCCACAGCATTTAGTTACATATTCCCTGTACTGATCACATATCTGCAGATAAAAAGCTAAGTGTCAGTAGGCCTGAACCAGACAGGTTCTTCATAGCAAAATGCTCTGTATCCACACACTCCCATTCAAGCGTAAAATATGAGTTCAGGAATTTGTCCTCCCTGCACCCCYGTGCCGTTTGTACTGTCCGAGGAGCACTGGAACTGAACAGTCACCTTCCCACACTGAACTTCTGTCATTCCTTCTTGTCCAAAATAGCTGAGTTCATTACCATCCAGAATCACGCTCGCCGTGTAAAAGGTGTCGGGCTCAATCTGCACCGGATACTCAAACCACACGGGAAAAGTGTTACTAGAACCATCCGAGAAGTATTTACTCAAGTTCTGGCCCAGGATAACCCCTTGTCGCTTCAGTTCAATCTTGGCACTGTACTCTGCCGACCCGCAGCTGGAGCCGTAGAGCCCGAAGCCGGCGATAAACACTCTCTTATCCACAGCAAACTGGATGCTGTCRCAGCGGCCCCGGTAGCGCCACTGGTTGCTGCGGTAGGCGCAGGACTGGAAGCGGTGGCAGCGCTGAGGGACGAGGCCTTTCCGGGGCTTGCTGACGAACTGCAGCTCCGGCTTTTTGGCAGCCGTGTACCAGAGGAAGATGTCGTTGGTCTCGTTGAGGGTCAGGATCCCGGACTGAGCGGCGCCGTTGGCGAAGTCGTCGAGGGCCATGGTGGGGATGCGGATCAGGTAGAGGGCCTTGCCCAGCACCTTGCGCTTGTTCTCGATGGTGGCCGTCAGCTCCTGCCGCTGGCACTCCACTTCAGCCCAGTTCAGAGCTGCCTCGAAAACGACGATTTCTTTGGCATTCAGAGTCTCCCTTCGGAGAATGCTTTCGAGTGTCTGAAAATCAATGTCACAGAAGCCCTCAGACTTCAAAGCGAGCTCAGCTTGGGCATCAATCACTTCCCAGCAGCGCTGGGTCAGGTCGGGTTCCTCGAATAAGCAGCTCTGGGAGAGCAGCACGCAGGCATTCTTTGCACTCAGACTTGTCTCGAGGAAGTTGACGCAGGCACGGGCCAGGTGAGGGACAATGTATTTCTTGGCAGCATAAAGAGTGGCCAGGACGGTGTCTGCGGCCAAATCGATCTCATCGCAATAGATGTACCTGAAATAAAGCACACGGGTGTAACGCTGCTGCTTAGTGCGACACCAGTTTGTCAAAAACTCATACAAAATCAGAAACAAAGAATATTTAAATGGCTCCATATTAAAACCAAGCAGTGCTTTGGGGAATATTGATTAAGCCCAGAAAGAAAGTAAAAAAAAAAATTCAGCACTTATGTTAAGACCATGGAAGAGAATTTAGGGCTTAAATMTAAGGTGAATCAAACTTTTCATTTGGGGTGCATGCCATGAGACAATTGTTTAAAAACTGTGACCCCTGCAGCTCTGTRCTCCTTCCATACAGGCCTTGGCTCCCAGGCAGGAGCTCCTGCAGGGCTGCCTCACTCAGCTACCCCAAGAGTCTGGAAGATGTGTTATCACGAGTCCCTGGACTGCACATCCCCTGATGGTGGYTTACTGAGGTGTATGCACGAACACAGGAATGGTAACAAGTTTGTAGGGAGTAACTAGGTAACCTAAGAAGAGAAATGCTATTCAAATATATCAGGTGCTATCCATTTCTGTAACTACTGGGTTGGGGTTTTTTCGGAAGTGGATTTTTGTTTGGGCTTGTGTTTTTGGTTGGTTTTTTCAAAGGGTGATGAAGCATATAGGAAATRGAAGATTTTCAGGTTTTTAATGTTCAAAACATCCTAACTCAACTAGCACAGCATTTTCACTCAGTTGCATTGCACAAGGATGAAAAAAGCTTTACTGCTATGGTAGTGTGGTGGAAGAGATGAAGGTGAAATTCTATTTATGTGACTAAACTGCTGGGATTCAYTGCTCAGAGAAATGAAGCATTGTACAGTTTGTTCTTTTCAATATCTYATGCTTCAGGGCCCCATTTGCAGCTGGTGAATGCAATGTGCTAAAACCATGCCAAATGCAATTTCACTCTTCACAGGGATAAGCAAGTCTTGATGGTTATGGCTGATAAAAGTGTCTTCCTCCAGAAAAGCTAAAGTTGTGTGCAACCCTGTACTAATTAAAATTTTCTAGCTAACAGGTTTCCCTACACAATGAGCTTTCTGCAGAACAGATGTGCCTATAAAGAGGAATTAGTACCTACACTGATCTGATTATGGTTGTAAATAACTATTTGCATTTTTGCAGCTGTAAGACAGTATCCTCCATGCCACACTTGGAAAACAGGCAGAGAGGAGATACTGCTCCAGCAACATAAAATCTAAGAGGTTACAGAGAAAAAGAAAACTTGCATAGAGCCAAGTCTATTTTTAGTCTTTACTACTTGGTTTCAGCTTATTTGTGAAACCAAAGAACTCATCTGTATATCAACRGTTACAGGCTTAGCTCCTTTATCGCCCAAAAAATTCCATTTTCAATGAATTTGCTTTTATGAATCTCCTCATTGCTCTCCAACTCTTTCCTCCCTTCTATTACTTCTCTTTGCTGCTAGTTCAGCAGAGAATGATGACATCTGTTTTAAATAGAAATAGTACAAAAGTTGCTATTTTAATATTCCTGAAAATAAAGAACTAATATCACTGACGTACAGCAGAGACAGCACAGATCGGCTGTCAGCAATACTCCACACCTCTCACTCTGCCAATGCACCTCAGCTCTGGTCTGCAATTACTGATATTCCAGTTTCACCCTGTTGTCAAACACAGGATTCTGCCAGACCACAGGGTTTGATGGTTTAGTAACACATTCAGCCTGGGATGAGATGAGATCAYGGTTCTAACTTGAACAGTCAAGACTGAGATAAGATATAATACATTAATGCACCAATTCAGTTTGGCAGGTAGACTATGAGTTTAACCCTGTTTTTAAAACTGTAGAGAACAGTCAAAGCAGTTTTAYTTGGAGAATAATCAATGTCTACCATGGTAGACACGGTATTTCCTATTTTAGTGGTATTTCCTATGTTACACCTGGCAATAACTTGTTTGTTCTCAGAACACCCACTGTGCAATAAAACACAGAAAATAYTCAGAATTCATTGGCCCAGGGRAAAAAAAACCAACAAACCAGCAAGATGTCAAAACCAAAAAACCCAAGCTAAATGTATTTCCTGACAAAGTTTAGGATACAGAAAGAAGCGTATGAAGGAGAGGATGCTTTGGCATAGCTAAAGCCTTTCCCTCTGTAGCAACAGAGCCTCGTGTCGTCCATGGCTCACAGCAGCTGCAAGAAACACTCACAGGGATGGTTTCCCAGAGTGAAGGGGATGATGGCTCCCCCTAAGCTCCACATGCAGTGGATCCCATGATCAGGAATGCTGCAGTGCTCAGCACCATCCCTGTGCCTTCCCTGCACTATCCCGGTGTCCGCAGGCCCTGGGGCACTCCGCAGCCTCAGGGAAGGCAGCACTGGCAAGGTTACCTCAACARCCACACAGACCACAAACTTTTCCTGGTCTTTTGGGTTTTTTTCAATAAAAGCTGAGCAGGTGAAGAATCCCATGGGTCTGGCCATGCTCTCATAGAYAGTTTCCTAAATTGCCATGGGCTAAATAATATGCCAAGACCTAGATGTCAGTATTGAGACTCTCTTTTCCAGGCTTGCTTTCTGCACACATTTCTTAATGATAAATTCAGAGAGCATTCAGTTTTTACACRGCACATCATGTTTAGCCACAGTGAAAGTGCTGTTCAAAAAGAAGGGGAGGGCTGGAAGAATCCAAGTATCTTGTAGTTGTGATTTGTAAAATTCAGCATGAAAGTAAAGCATAAGTCTGAGCTCTGCCACAAAATCAAGCAGGCCCAAAGCAAAGATCCATAACACACCTCCTTACACGTCATATTTAAACTTTATATTCCAAGTCTACAGAACATCTGTGGAGCTCTCCTGGCAGCTACCAATATTTGCACAGAACACTCCTGATGTTGATGATAACCTGTAAAAACTCTATATGCAACTTKGAATGTTCATCTATGGTGCCAGTGAAATATTAAAAACGAAAAAGAAACTGTTCTGTAATCACAAGCTAATCAAAACAATCTATGAAATACAATAAATTGCTACCTAGTGATTATATCATTACATGCAAGAAAACCTGCAGCAYATTAAAGGGATCACTACCAGATACTGATGTATTTTCTCTACAGGAAAGCAACAGCATTTATTCAAGCTAAAGGGAAAAAAAMCCCCAAACCTCAGAGCCATAGCATTTCTGTGATAGGACATTTCTCTTTGACAATCAGAGTTTATAGATACATTCAAGGACAATCCAGCAGGGAAGCTGCTTCATTATGCCCATTTAGGAAAAGAGAGCTTTTCTTATGCAGTTTGCAAGAAGAAAAATAATGATCATGTAAACTGACTCATTTTCCGTGTTAGATAAAACCCCCTATTCATGTAAACAGCCTTTTTATCACTTTCCAAACACATCGATATGATACATGGAGGAGAAATTTATTTTTCAGAGGCTATACTGAATAACTTAAGGTCATTTTTCTAAGACAAATCCTGCRTACTGCAGGTTTATAAAAGAACTGGAACGATGTCAATCTACAAACCCAACAATTTACTGGGTCTGGGGTGGGGGGTGGTGCTTTGTGCACGCATTTTTAACTTTTCCCTATGCTCACAAAGTAGAACAGTTGGTTTGGGGTTTTTTGTTACAGCTGACAAATCTTTTTAGCAACTCCATTCCTTTGTGTAACGTGTAGTGACAAATCAGATCGATAGGCATTACAGTACACAATGTGCCCAAAGATCCCCTGTCAAAGTCATTATTTACAACTGCCTACATTAGTCTAATACGTGTGTGCCTGGGAGTACGGGGGGAGAGCAAAGCGAGGTGGAAGTTTAAAACACAAAAAGAGGAATATTTCAACTGACTGCTTTCTTTCTGTGTTTATATGCAAGTCTAATACTTCAGCTATGACATTGGCAGTGTGTGTATACATCAGACAGGAACACACATCCAGCAGATGAATGATGCTTACTTCAGCATTGCAAGAAAGGCAGCAGGCTCAACATCTGGTATACGGATCTCATCTTTGTCCTCAGCAAGCTCTCCGTAAAACATCGCGTGGAATACAGAGCTCCCAACAGCCAGGACATACTGTTGAGAAAGGGAAATCTTATTTCATGCTTTGAACGGAAAATACTGCCAACACAAACAATGTGGGAGAGCCACTCTGAGCACGCTGGGCTGCACTGACAGGCTCTACAGACACACTTCAGTAAGAAATGAAGCCCAAGTTAAGAACAAATTACACATTTTCCTTGTATTTTACTCTCCTGGGGGGTAGATGCATTAGCTACTGGAAAACACTCACCTCCACCACAGAAGTTAACAATTTCTAGCAAACCTCAAGAGCAGTATTAATCAACAGCACAAAGCAGTATTCCTAACTTTACTGCCTTAGCCCAACAGATGTGCTGTTTAACCGAAAACACAAAGAAAAGCCAGGGCCAGATTATCCCACTGCATGTGGCCTTTTCAAACACAAACTGCTGCCTGTCCCAGAAGAGCTGAGCCTCCCACGCTCTGTCCTGCTGAAACCGTGGGAGCTCTCCCCGGCTCTCCCCACCCCAGCAGATCGTGCAGCTGTTGCTTACTTTGTGTCCTGGCAGCCGCTGGGTCCCACCTGGTGGCCCGACCACAAAATGAACATCTGCCATCAAGTCATTGTTGAACATCACTGCATTTCTACAAACAGAGGTTGCATGTTAATTTGTGGCATCCAGGAACTCTCTCTGCATGCCCCCAGATCCAAGAAATTTGATTTTTTAACAACTTCAAGTTGGTTGTTAGCAAAGAGAAGCAGGTCACACTTTGCTTCAAGCTACTTTACACATCATTGAACAGATATACCAGAGAAAATACTAAGGAGGAAAAAGTGTGTGTGGTGTCTGAGTGTGCAATAAAACAAACCCCAAAACTTCTGAGAACTTTCCAAGAAGTGGAAATCAAAGTCCAGAGCATGCATCACTGAAAATCCCCATTGAGGTCTAAAAGGAAATCTTTACGGATATGCTGCAGCTTTAAGCAACATTTATATTAACTTAAACAGATGCACTGACTGGAAAAGAGATATTAAAATATTTTTCCATTACCAAATTCTTACTTCACAGACACACACAGGGAGAAAAAAAAGCCCAAACAAATAAAATAACCTGTGCTTTCTTCAGCAAATAAATGCACTCAGGACATTTTGCTACTTTTCACCCCTCCATTCAAACACCGAAAAAACTGCCCTGAACTTACCTCTCTCTGATGGTTGGATAAAGTCCTTGCCAATTAGGTGCAGGAATAGTGTTGTTGTTATTGAGATTTTGCTGATGGTACTGCTGGACAGCAGTTGTATTAGTGTTAGCTGGTTTCTTTCGGGGAAAAATATCAGCAGCCATCTTCTTCTTCTTTTTGGTCTTCAAGGTAATGATTTCATAGCAAACTGGAGGCAATTTGCTGTTGCTACCGCTGCTGCTATTTCCTTTCTTAGAGCTCTTCTTAGACCTGTTCTTGACCGTCTCTGGAAGCATCAAGAAGAAGGTGAGACATTTCATGTTCTTTCCTTTCTCATCTACCATGAGTATACCCGTGTGTAAAGCCCGACAGCCTAACTAGCTAGGAACATTTAGGAATGTACGTGGAAGCTGTCACACCGAAAGCAGCAGAGCTGACACTTCGCTTCTTTTCCCCGCAAGACAAGGTGACCTTTCCAGCGCACCGAGTAAGAAACTGACTTTAAGTTTGATCCAGTACTTGAATCGTTAAATACATCCCCATCATTCCCGCCAGCTTTCTTTCTTTCCAGCTTTCCCGATGATCAGGAGCCGCCGGGCAGCGCTACAGCCCGGGCAGAGGGCAGAAGGAGCGCACGGTGGCAGYGCCAGGCTGCCGGCGAGCCCAAGTTGTGCGGGCAGGGCTGGGAGCGGGGCTGGGAGCGGAGCGGGACTGCCGGAGCCGGCAGCGCGGAGCCAATGGCTGCAGGCACGGAGCGCGATTGGGCTCGCACACAGTGACACCTATTGTAGCCTGCGCCGCTCCCACGTTAAAGCCACAGCAGCGCTCCCGCAGCTCCCACGCAGCCGGCGYGGGAATTAGGGAATAAATGGCACACGCGTAAGCGCACGGCTGGCCGCGAGTGCGTGCGTGTTGCTCTGCGTGTGAGCTCTCCTCGGTGCCGCTTCGGTTGTCACAGGCGAAGCAGTAACAAGTTGAAATCAGGTAGAAAGATCTATCTGAGTCTATCGCCGTGGGAGCTGCTTCCACGGGCACTCGATATTCGCACAGCTTCCTTTGCCTGTAGCACTCCCACAAATCCCTACTGTAAGAGTTGTTCAGCGAGTGTGTGACGGATATCGGAACCGAATTAAAGCAATCAAGCAGCGGCGCAGACAGCGATGCAGCCAAACAATCCCTTTCAGTGCAGCTCCTACTCCAGTGTAACATGAACAGGGATGAGGTCACAGCTCCAGCTTTAACTCCTTCTGTTTCCAGATAACGTAACAGCCTTTGACAGGGGTCCCAAATCACTAAGCAGTGCTAATTAAGCCAGCTTACACCAGACATGGCTGCACCACATCAGAAGAAAACTTCTGGATGTGCAATCACATTAAAGCAAACCAGAGTGAATAYATTTAATCAATATTTCAAAGCATTAAATGAAAAGATCTGAATGATTTAGAGAGTCTCGGGCAAAAATCACTCCTTGAGATGCAAAGACAGTACGATTTTATCCACAAATACTTTCTGAAATAAACAGGATATAAGTTATGCCAACCAAACCATTTAAATAGGAAAGAAGTCTAATTTTTAGTCATTAGTTTATTCAGAACTTAAATTATATCAGATTTCTTTAACAGCAGGTCAAGTGTATAGAAAAAAGACCAAGTAAGCATAGCCACTTAAAAACAAAAGCAGGGAAATAAAAAATACTTGGTATGTGTCAACATAACACACCTTAAAATACTGGGGAGCAGCTAATTAAAATATGATTTCATAATTACTTTCAGTTTTAAAAAAAAAACGCTCTGCTTTCAAAGCTAATATAGCCCCCTTAATTAGTTTTGCTGGACAAGAGTACAGCGGGGAAATTAAAGTGATAAAAGGTTGGCGAAGAAATCTTGCTGAAGCCCTTGACAGAAATCTGCCACTGACTCAAACAGAAATATTACTCAGGCTATTTATTCAACCTCCATCCAGCTGCCTGAATCACAGCTGTGRCTGTGTAACACACACTCAGAATGTGTTTAAGCTGAAGAGTGTGCAGGTATTTCAAAGATTACCAGGTSTCCTTGGGAAATGCTCCACACGAAGCACTCACTGCACGCCCCGGCCGTCCGRAGGCTTTGCTGGAGCAGTTGGGGACGATGCCATTCCCAGACACATCTGTCCTCTCCACCTGAAGGCACTGCTCATGGAAGGGGGAAACACAGGGAGATGTGTCCATGCCTCAGCTGCTGCATTTCACAATCCAACACCTTAGTGCAAGATCTGCTGCTTGAAAGGAAGATGGTGGGTTATGCCTGGTGCAGCTGAAAAGGCAGAGACACGTTCCTAAATACACTGAGGGGGAGATTATGTAACTTCCAAAGAAATTATTTCTAGCAACCTTTCCTTTCTCCTCCCTGCTTTTTCTTTAGCTGCAACAGATTGATTAGAAAGGGAAACTAAAACCCTAAACCATATTGAACTGTAGAGAGGGAAAAGAAGGGGTAAAGGAGAAGAAACTCAGCCCACAGATGGGATCTTATAACTGCTCAGAGCTGTGTTTATAACAGGAACACAGCAGGTATTCCCAGCCCAGAATTTGAGTTTGTTGAGTTTGTGTAAGATTTTTTTTCCCCTCCTTATGTAAATTTCCAGCCCTTCCAGTTACAAAAATAACCCTTTTGCCACTGCACAGGACAAACATTTCAAAAGGAAGAAACCTTAAAAAAAAACCTCTTAAAGATACAGAAAACCACAGACTCCAGAAAATCTGGTTCTCAGCACTGCAGTTGGCAGAAGGCAAAAGATAGCAGGGGTTGGGAGATTTGACTGTAGTCCCACAAATCCATTTTACAGACCCCCRAAGTACATAAAAATCAAGGTCTCTGTACATTTCTTCAAACCAATGATGAGGACAAATCCAAAGATTTTTACACACACACCAGATAAGGTCACTGGGAGGCTACAGGAGACAAAGAGTGAGGGACAGACTGACCAGTTAACCCCACGTGGGAAAGACAGGTCGCAAATGTGAATCCACAGGAATCCACCAACCTTTGAGTTCTGGAACACATCACACATGCACAGCATGTTGTGCTTTCTGGGAAAGGAAAGGAGAGAGAAGCTGCAGCTGAAGCATGTCCTGCCTGAACTCAGAAGTCAGAGAGACTCCAGTAGATGAGAATTATCTGCCTGACAAGATAAAAATCCAGCCCAGTAAATAAAAAGCCAAACTGCCATCTTTGCCTGCTCTTRAGCCGCCCACCAAAACCTGGCCTGCTCTAACTGGAAAATAGCAGTGATTCCAGAACAGAGTCCAAATAGATTTAGATTTTCATAGAATTCCTACGAAAAACTACAAACCTCTTACAGTTCATACCACCTTCCACTGTAATTCATCACCTCAGGAACTAAGTCTCATAAACTGCTCATTAGATGGATGTGAAATGGGAAAAACAACCCCCAAGGAATCAGTGCTATTCTCACTCCCTATTCTTTCTGTTTTRGCAGCAGCTTCCATTTATTTTCATACAATGATCTTTTGTTCTTTTACTCCACAAAGACTGTTAATGAATTTAGAAATCAATACACTGGTAGTCAGTAAAATCCCATGAACTGCTGCCTGTTGAAAGGCCAGTCAAAATCCCCAGTTTAGATCAGTCTGTCTCCAACAAGAGGATCAAGTAAATTGACCTTCCCTGACCCACAGATCTATCCATTTCTGAAATCTTATTACTATGTGCTCCCAATCTTCTTCAGCAAGTCTCATTTTTCTTCATTAATTATATATTAACAGAACTAAACTTGATACATACAACTGAGAAAAAWGGGAAATACAGTGCTTCAAAGACACATTAATTTTTACTTTACAAGCAAAGTGACCAGACCAGAAATATTTCAAGTTAAAGGGTGTAGAAATTCCATGCTTAAATCTTAACACCAGCCTAATGGATATTCAAAATATCAGAAGAGAAAAAATTAAGCAAAAGGCAATATTCCCAGTCTGAGATACTACACACCAAGTTGCATGCCCCTTCCAAAATATTAGAMGCAGGTTATGGAGCCCTTGGAAAACAGTTCCTGACGAAACATTGTGAACTGAAGCAGCAATTTTGCTGTTCAAACCCAAGCGTGTGCAACACACCTGCCATCCCAGCTTATTTATCCCTTAAGAACACGACATACCTTGTGCAGCACAGGAGCCACAGTAAAGCCCAGCTCTTGGTACAACTTTTAATACCATGTTACTGCTATAATTCTGCCTTTCTAAAGGTAACTTCCARTAGAGAAATCAATTTAATTTCCAGGGCTGATGGGAGTATTCTTCCTCATACTTCATCAGTCTGTGCTGCWGCACTAGCAAGGATGCCAAAGAGTTTCTATCTTTTTTCTCCTTCTAATGAGCTGAGGTTTTGTACATCTCTCATTTACAGGCCTGCTCCTCATGTAATAACATGAGCTAGACAAATCTATGAAAAACAAGCTTTCAGCAAAATTCCCAATTGTTTGTTACAACCACATCATGAATAAAGGAAAGAATCCTTAGTAAGCAATGAGAAAATACATGCATTTCTTTTTCTGTAAAGTTGCCAAACATCTTTTCTGGCAGTTACTATGCCTATGCATTATTGACATTGTTTAAATTCTGAATTTCCCCCTACAACAAATTTCAGATGACACATCTTGATTAACATAATAAATACACAATGTTTCTGTTCAACAGATCTACCTGTCTATCTGTCCACTGCTAGCTTTCAYTGAATGTAAGTTAACTTTAAGCACTCATTTAAAAATGGAATATACATGTTCAAAAACTAACTAAACAAACAGAAAACCTCAACAAACCCAACCCACACAGCTGCTKTTCTGTTTACCTATCTACAAATTATTCAGTTACTTGGAAGAGTCTCCTTCCCAATCACCATTCCAACCCTTCTGTTTGTAAAACCAAATTTGGAAAGGGGACTGACAGCTCTACCCTTCACTTCCTCAAGTAAGAAAGTGCATTGCAGTGGACAAGAACTTCCAATCKCCTCTCTCCTAAGTTTCTTATTGGCAGCACTGGAAAAAACCAAGATGACATCTACTTCTGTCTGCTGCATGGAAAAGCTGGCAAGGAAGTCTTACTCAGTAACGTCTCTTATGGAAAATAAAAATACAACCAAAAACAGGAAGAAAGATGGGCAAAATTGTAAAGATTCTCAAAGAAGCCAAAACAGGTGCTGAAAAAATAGTATTTACAGGCCAGAATAGCCAAGAGCTGCGAAAGAGTAGAATAGTATCAGAGTAGAATTGCATCTTGAACCAAGACTAGAAGCTTCAAAACAAAGTCCAAAAGAGTTAAATTGTATTTTTCTATAGAACTCATGCTAACTAGCAACACACTTATTACCAAATATTCTTATCTGCTTAGTGTTTATGAGGATTTAAACACTTTGCATAACATTATCCACTGAAATAGCTTTTACTTTTTTTTCCTAAATGTCCTTAATGCTTTAAAGAAAACAAAAGCAGAAAGTCCTGAGCAGGCTAGTCAAAAGGCAAACACAAATTTACATAAAATAGAAACCTAAAGAATGAGTATTCACAACTATTTTTTACTCCTGTAGTATGTGCTAGCACACAGGCTACACATGGCATTTGTTTTTAGTCTCTGTACCAAAGCAGCCTTTCTATCAAATCTTTCTAATAACTGTAAATACTTCTTTTTGTTTGTTTTTCTTTTAAGCAATATCCATTCTCAGACAAAGCAATCACAACAAAACATTTAAGATGAATATCTACTCCTATGTTTACTTGCAAATAAATGMACACTTTCTTTCCGTGGATTTCAAGTCACTTTCCATGAACCTGTTCCTACCTCAACTGCAACATCTCCTATTCTCATTTTTTCCTGTTACTTTTCTTGCTTAGCTGCTTAAAACCTGCAATTTAACTTCAGTGAGAGGCTGAATAACTTAATATTTATGTCCCAAACACTTTGCTATGCTGGGTTTTTTTCTTTTAAAGTTTTGTTCCCTGGTGGGCCAAAATAAATACAGCTAATGTATCAGAGTGAGAAAAAAAAGTTCAAAAAATTTTTTTCATTCTGATTTGAAGACCATGCCTACTGCAGGAATGACAGTCCATATAAACCAAAACTGTGGCAAGGAAGGCTTACATTTAAACAACCTGCAGTGAACAATATACTTGATCCTGTTACAGTAAATTACCCCATAGACATTCTCTTCTGGGCATATGCTACAAAATAATGTCAAATGCTTCATTACAACATAAAATATATGATTTTACAAACCTGCTAAGACATATTCCCCAATATCATAATTTGGGAGATGCAGGAAGAAAATATCCCAGACTAAAATCTGCAATGCATTCTGTGGGCATTAACTTGTTTCTTGATAGTTCAAAGTAAACCCAAGAATTATAAACGAACTCTCTGAAGAGAAAACCTACAACCACAAAATAATAATTCAATTCAAGGTTACAGGAGATAAACTGTTTTGCTACTAATTTAAAGGAGACAAATTATGCATTTGTTCCCCATCGTGGCTACTCGAGCTTGTCCATTTCATTTCAAGTAGAGCTTTGCTCTTGACAGTCTCTGGGGTCAAAAAATAAGTTCTTTCTCAGTGGCTGCCATTTATTTATTTATAAACATGATATTGCAAACCTGAAAGCACTCAACTCTTTTTCTACGGCAAAGGTCAACTTTAATTCTACTTTGCTTTTTACCAAAACTGACTCACAAAGGAAAGATCAGATAGCTCAGGAAATTGGTAATGAGATACAGTGGTTTTCGTCTCTAGGTCACTAATTCTAAATTGACCAAGGTCAACAGTAATCAAAAGTCATTAGCATTTAATGATCCTTCGGTGCCCTGTGAGAAAGAAGCTACTGATCTTAGTGCACTTCAGAAAAACTACCACTACAATCAGCACTCACATGCTGCCTGCATGAAGGGAGAGGTCACATCAGATGACTACAGACAGAACTTCCAATCTTGCAGACAGATCTCGCCTCTCTAGACAAACCTTTTACTAATTTTAACTTGACTCACAAACCATTATTTTCAAACTGAATAGTTAATATGGGCTCTCTGAAGGGCAGGCTGTGAGCTGCCTGATCTTGTTCCTGGCTCCTTCACACCAGYGGTTCCCAAATGTCTTTGCTGCCCCACACACTGAAAGTCTGGAAAATACAAATGCAAACAGGCCCTTCCCCAGGGAGGAAGGCTCTCACTTGTAAGAACCAGAAGTTACTACTCCATGAGTATCCACAGAGGAACAGCACCACAGCTGATTATGATGGTGTGTAACTCAAGGATTACATTTTCCATGTGCAGGTAACCTACATTCACCATGTCACAGTGTGGTGTTGAAGCTCCCAGTGGGACAGGAGAGGGGGAGARGATATTGCTACAGTGCACAACCACATCTGCTCTGTGGCTGCACACTTGAGTCCCCTGGGACTGTCACGGCAACAGCACCTGCCACGAGGGTAAGGAAAACAGAGGGGACTTTTGGAAAGCTCGGTTGGGTGTTGTAATGTACAGGTCTGTCATGGAAAACCACATCATGCCAATCCAGTTTTACATCTAGGCAAGGTTAGGGAACAGGCAGCTTAAAATCCCACAGCAGATAGGCAAGCTGTGTGTTTACAGCAGAGCATCACAGCCAGCAGCATTCAGTGTGTTCAACAGGAAAAGTCTGGTACAGCTTCTTGTTCCCACTGCATTTAAAATTACAGAAGAGGAAGATCATGCCAGTGAAAGAGGAACAGGGCGGTGCATTGGTAAACCAAGCCTTTGATAAAGACATACATTCCCAGCCACTGTGGCTCTCGCTTCTCAAAAGTGAGAATTACAACCAGTGATTAACAACTCTTGCAGTGATTTTACTACCGTCTACTAACCCCAGTTTTTAGATATGAGAGACCAATTACTGCTAACCTGAGCCTAATCCAAATAGTTGAAGGAATGGAACCAGGCATGACATCCACTAAACTGCACTGTCCTGAATGATTCCCCCTATGCCACATGTTAAAAGTTGTAGATTTTGGTACTTSCCCTTAACTGATTCCAGACTCTCCCAGCACACACAGCCTCTGTTTGAATACACATGGMGATAGAGATGTTCCCAAACTTTTCTCCTATCCACTGCTTTAGAAAATCAGATTTATTTTGYTTTGCTGCAAATAGTTCAGTCGTCCTTGCCTTCCTTAGCAGTCAGTTATGCTTTCAGTATTTCCATCAGTTTCTCCTCATCTTCACAAGTGAATGGTAGCTACTGCACCATCAGGAATTTTCAAGAAAAACACATACATACTGCTCAAATTCCAGTTTCAGAATATGTTTTTGTGCCTTAATATGTATTTGTYTATCAATGGTAGGATATCTTAGATGTTCTTCTTCACAGTAACTCTGTGACACGTCAGGCTGTGTGRATAAACTGCAGTAGATAAAGAAACTAAGGAAGGGGCAAGTAATCAGAACAGCATAATTAAGGGACTGTACAAGATAAATACCCATTAGTTTTACATATTATCAACTTTTATATAGTATGAAAGCCTTTATTTTTTCTTGGCATACATGGGGTGGGATCACTTTGGTCTTGTAGAAGGGTAAAGGCAAAGAGCTCTAAGGAATCCTCACAGCTCTCAGACAGGCAAACATGCCACCTGCCTGAGRAGCTGCTTTCTTTTCATACTCTCAGAAAACCCTTGCAACCAAGCAGAGAGACAGGACAGCTCTAATTCCAGAGAAGGTAGTTTTTAAAGAAAATTAATTCTTTAAATTGTTTTGGATGTGAAGAGGAGAGTGTGTAGCTAGGGTGGTTATGGAGTGTAACCTAGTACATAAATATCCTRTCACAGAAGGATGTTATCAACAAGTCATTCAGCCTGGTGTTGAAGTGGTACATAATCCTCCAGKGAAATATTTATTCAGGATATCAGGTTATCTTAGGGTACAGGCAACAGGGTGATGTCTCAAGATACCTTCCCAATGTGTTTGTTGTCAGTCTGCACCCCACATAGCCAGGACAGACAGCAAATACCCACAGACTGCCAACCAGTTCCCCATTGATTTAAATGCAAACTCTTTCCAGATGCTGGACTTGCTTGATTTTCACAGCAGCTTGCTGAAACATCAAACTCAGAGAGGGCAGCAGGATACGAAAACAGATGASCCAGGCCCCAAAAAAAGGAAGTTTTCAAATTTGAATGATGTCTTACTTAAGCCTCCCCCTCAGTTTTCTGACACACACAAAAAAAGTGCTTTTGTAACCAAGGTAGGGGGTTGGAATTCAACTTAATGGCAGAAAACACAACCGGTGACAACTTCCACCACAAAAAGCTTGTAATCTTTTCCTTCCACGACTCCCATCTCTTAGTTCCCTCTTTTGCCTCATCTATCAGCCCTKTGAGATAGAAGCTGCTGCTTTATCACCCATTAAAGTGCCTCACAAAACAGAGCTTCCACATCAGCTCAGGTACCTGAACATTTGTAAAACAGAAGAACAGCCAGCCAAGTCTGAGGAGTTACCAGAGATAGTATCAGGACAGAATCATTTTGAATTATCACAGAATTCTAATGCTGGGCATAAACAATATTCACCTGCAAAACTTACTTGCACAAGTTTCTACAACTGGTGATCTAAATTTCTTCTGCCAACACAACACATGGCCTATCATCATCAGAC
>QVAJ01000048.1:235067-245320 GCA_003546035.1 Mixornis gularis
CAGACTTACGATTTCACCTCGGAACTAAGTTGGGAGACAACCTAGCTACACCTTTAATAAAAGTCAAAATCTGCTTTTAATTTTTTTTTAATTAAAAATTCTGTCAGTGCCTGAAGTGAAGCGTATTCACGCTGCATGTATGAGATGAAATAAATTGGGAGACAACCTAACAACATCCTTTTTAAAACCAAAATAAATTAAAAATGACCTTTTTTAAAAATTAYGAATCCCATTAAAGTTCAAGCATATTCATGGGTTATCGCAACCAACCTCTTGAGGATTTGCCCTCTAAGAAAAAATTATTTGTTTTTCTGTACATGCACCAACATCTCTGAAGAAGGGAGCTCRCCCTTCCCTTTAGACAGCAGCTTAGAGTAAAAGTTATAGGGAATAATAATTGGTAGTTGAAATCTTTGCGCTTGTTCATCCACTGTTATTCACAACCTCCAAACAAAAAAACCCACAAAAAACAACCAAAAAAACCCACAACAACAACAACAACAAAAAAACCCGAAACAAAATCAACAACAAACAAAAAAGCCCATCAAAACCCCTCAAACAAAAAAACAAAACAAAAATCAAACCTCCAAACCCAACAGCTTAGAGGAGAAACTCCTCAGGCTGCAGCAGCCACRTTTCATCCCAGGGCCAGCAACAGGCAGCCAGAGGGAAGAAACACCCTTTCCCCTCAYGTTTATTTGTTTTTTCCCAAATAAACTCAATCCCACAAGAAATTAGTGCCATACATCCTTCCTACATGAGCTGTTCCTATCCTGCTGCTCATAAGGTGGCCAGGTTAAAAAAAAAACAAAACACACAAAACTAACCAAACAACCCAACCCTAAACACCAAAACATTTTATTTTTGAGCTGCTGAAAAAATAATCAAGAAGGATGGAGCATTTTCAGGACCAGCACCCAGGATTGTCCAGGAGCTTCATAAATAAGGGATTTCTCATAATGCCAGTGTATGTAGCCACRTGGGAAATTAAAATGCATTGCTAGCATTTATTTTTAAAAGCATAAGCAAAAGGCTTTGCTTGAAGCTCTAGGGCAAGTTTGGGTTTGGGTGTTTTTTTTATTATTATTTTCCCTCTGAAKAAACAATTATTTCTGGAATTGCTGCTGTGCTCCAGCTTTAGTCTCCCATGAACACTCMTTGCCTATATTATATACACATTATTCTAGCAGATACCTTCACGATGTGAAATTAGGCATATCTGTGGATAATCAGCACTTTGCTTTTCCCGTTTTAATATTTTAGCTATTAAAATAGAGAAGAACCCAAACAGCAACAATAATGACTGTACACACACACACACACACACACACACTCTCTCACTTTATAGCTATATGGATTTTACCTGCAAAGCACACACTTTAAATTGCAGCGTGTAAATGATCATTTAATTGGGACTTGGGAGGCCAACAAAATAATCGTTGTCTGAAAGGAAAACACTGCAATTTTCCATCCTTTCTGCAGACTGAAGGTAAAAGGCCATTTTGCAATGGAGGTAATTTAGATAGGTAAAGTTGTGGGGAGAGGCCTTTTCCTCCAGGTTAGAGGAGGTTATTCTGCAGCCTSAATTCGAAATCCAGTAGGAAAACGTATTCTGGTTTTAATTCCAGCACACACAGGAGTTAAAAGGTGAAGTTCTGGMACTAGGTAATCTTTAAGGTCCCTTCCAACTCAAGCCTTTCTGTGGTTCTAAGATATTTTTGCACATATACTTCTGATTGAGAGGCAGTAGGGGGGCCCAAACTGGGGGGACTCCACTCAATCACATTTGTTTTTATTTTTTTGGGCTACTCCTCCATTTCCAGCCCAGTTTTTTGGCTGTGCCCAGTGGTTTGGACCATGACTACCTAGCTTCCCCCAGAGAGCCTCAGGCCCTGGTTTAATACCAGTATCAACATGGAATTGCAGTCACCACCACCCTGTCTGGGTTAAACACACCTCACTGCATTTCTCAGGGATGTCTTTAGTCCCAAGCACTGCAGTCTGCTGACAAATTTTAACTCAACTCCAGAGCAAATGAGCCACCAGATAAGCCAGACCTGGCCAGAGCTGCAGCACTGGGGCACTAAAACCATCTTCCAACAGAGGAGTTAATGTGCCAAGCTCATGGTGCTGCTGAGGGTTTGATCTCTCCTTGTGCTCTCACCCTCCAGGGTGACTGTATAGATAGAACCTGTATAAAACAGCTCATGAGGAAGGGGAGCCACAGGCCAAGAGCAGCTGCAGAGAAGACCATTGGGACCCTCCTTCAGGGCTGTGGGGTCTTTCCTCATCCCAGTCCAGGTTTCTGGACAAGATCCAGCATTGCCTGTGGCAAACCAAGGGCTGCACTAGCAGGGAAGGTAAAACTCAACCAGCTGCRTGCTGGGGAGAGCTGATCAAAGGATTTTAGCTGCTGTTTCCAGAGCCATTTAACAGGGATAGGTTCTGCTCCGTGGTGGGGGTGAAAAAAAGCCAAGTATTTGCATTGAGTCACATTCAGACTCATCTGTTCTTGTGTSTCAGGTCTATTTTCCAGGTACTGAGCAGTGCTTTCCAAAGACATACTAACTTGAAGAGCCGTTTAAATATTCATTTTCCGGTTGAACTTGCAGGCTGGGTAGGTTCTTCCGAGTGCTCCAGGGCACAATTAGTTCCTCCAAAAGCATCTYCCTACCAGACACTCTGCTAACACTGACCACATTTCCCCTCCACTTCTCCCCTCCTCCCCAACCTCTTAAAGCCTCGCTGAATTTCTGTGCACAGCCTCCCACAAAGGTTATCATCTCATGTTTAATAGTGGGGAAAAAAAGACAGCACACGAGATTTACTGCAAATGGAAGCCATTACTGGAGCAGTTATCAAATGAAAGAACAATATAATAATGTCTAGTCATAAAGATATGAAGAGTTGCCTGTCAAAGGCAAACACCTGACTTGTAAAATTAGCCTGTGCAGCTGCTGGAAGCTTTTGGCAGGCAGGATGAGATCCTTGCAGCATGTGGCTAAGCACCCAGGTGTTTTGCAGCTATATATTGGGCACCCAAACTGGGACCAGCTGGAGGGAGATGCATGCACATCCCAAGGCCACAGGAGATTTGCATGAAGCAGAGCCAGGGGGATCATCCCAGCACAACCCCAGTGGGGTTATACCATTCYCTGGTTGATTCAGGCACTGGATGCCTCTCCAAGCCAAATCTGTTATCTCCRGCTCCAGCTGTAGCTCATTGAGGCTGCTGACCCCAATTTTTTGGTTAAGTATTAACTAACTAATWGCAGATGGTGTTGAATTTTGTCTGCCCCTTGACCCATAAGGTCAGGTTACCCATAAGGTAAGGTCAGGCTGTGAAAGTGCAGCTAGAAGTTGCTAATTTCCAGTCTAGTGTATTGACACAGATGATTTTCCTCATCTTTCCCAGTCCTGTCCTCCTGCCAAGATTTGGGGCAGAAACCCTTTGAGGCTTAACCAAATGGTCATTAACCTTTCCAAAATAAAAATACATGGACAAGTGGATACCAGTGTCCACCACAAGAGAGGAAAGTGCTGTATTAGCAGAGGGATGTTGACTCCTATGCGAGTGCTGACATCTCCTGTCAAGGACTGTCCAGCCTATTTCACCACACACACTCAGCTTTCCCCATCCCCAAAAAATCATTTATTTCAGCAGCACGGCCAGTCCTCACAAGGCCTTTTCCAACTAACACAGTTTCTGCATCAAACTCCTGGACTCCATTGCAAGAGCTTGTGCTTCTCCTGCAGCCTTTATAGCTGGAATTTGTCATCCTTAGGCTCCAGGTGCAACACTCCAGGTGCTTTTTAACCTTTTCTCATCTACATCAGGAGGGTCAGTGATACTAGTGGCAGCCAGAGGTGCTGCCTCTCTGTTTGGTGACTGCAGTGCCACTTCTTTTGGTGTCAGGATGTGAAAGTGTTGGCCACTGTCACTTCTAAAAGTTTCAAACGTGGAAAAAAAGCCTGGCAGGAGCTGTCCCTATGCTGGCTGCTAATGGAGATGAGCTTAGCTTGACCACAGAGAAAATCCCATCACAGCCTTGCTGGCAATACTTGATTTTAGACAGCATGAAGATTGATTCCTGCTGCCTTTAGCCAAAGCTAGAGAGCTTGAGAAAGAGCTGAAGTCCCTGTAGTAATTTCAGGAKCATCTGCACTTATCAAACATGCCAGACTAAGGTGTTTGGTGAAAGTCAAAGGGTCCAAAACCCAAAAAAATCTGCTTTTCGGCTTTGTCTTTTGGAGACAGAGGTCAAAGTTTGTCTCTAGATAGAGTCTCCATGTCCCCAGAGACTAAAAAGCATGGAGGAAAGTTTCCCTTAACTTGTAACTTTGTCTCAAGCATCCAAACTACAGAGACACCATTGTCTGAATGCTAGGTGAACAAACTTCTGCTTCTATCAGTAAAAAATACAAATAAAAAGATGAGACACTTTTGGGTTTTGTTGTTGCCGTGATTAAGGAACCACAATCTGTGGTCATGGTTTTTTTCTCTTTCCAGCAGGGTTGTCCATCAAAAAGGGGAAGATGAGAACCTGAGGTTTTCCAGATATGGGTGGGCTGCAGCACACCTGTGGTTTTTCCCCCTGACCTTGGGAACACAGAGAACTAAAATATCTGCTCCAGTCTTTGACGAGTTATACCTCCCAAAATCTGTGGCTGTTCAAGCCTGCCTCAAAGTCCTCAGAAATACTCTTAATAGCTGGGAGGGTCTCTGCAAGCAGCTGCTTGTGGGATGTGATGAAAGAGCTGCACAGGTTCCCCCAGTTTCTGGCTGGTCCAGCCCACGGAGGCTTAACTTGCTTCTGAGCTCTGATGATGAAATAAGCTGGTGCTTAAGAGAAAAACTAGAAAGGGAAGTGATTATTGAATTTTACTGCAAAACCCCAAGGCAGGATGAAGAGTAGGATATAAAACTGTTTGAGGAAATTAAACCAGCAATAGGGAAGGGCAGAGTGTTAATAGCAGCAGCCTTAATTATCCCAACTTACAATGGGTGCACCCTGTAATAATTTTCGAGTATCATTCAAGTGATCACAACAAGCTTGACCCACCTCTTCTTAAATACAGTGCTGTCATTATTAATACTCCTGTGTTATCAGGAGCTGCTGGAAACAACAGATCCAAGTCTGTTATTGCAGAGCAAAAAGGTTTGCACGGAAATCTCGCCCTCGGTCGTTTTGTGCACGCGGGTTCTGAAGCAGGCAGGTGGCAGAGGGTGTGCAAGAGGGGCACACAGCACCTGCACAGCGTGTGGGAGGGGGCATGGATGAATCTTAACCTCCTGCAAAGTGACTTGAGATCATGTGTGCCTTGTTTGTCCACCAGAGATATCCACTCACCCTTCCYCATCCATCCCTCTGCATGTTTTTTGATGATGGAGTGGGTAGTCTGACCTCAGCTCCACGGGGAGAGCTGGTAGCAGTGATATTCACTGGCTTTTCCTCCTGCTGAGTAAGTGTGTATTTTTTAATCCCATTCTTTCGGTGCCTGGAGGAAGAGAACAGGCTCCCTCTGCTCCTTGATTCTGTGCAAGAGGGATGGATTAGCCCTGAGTGAGGCATCTTGAGAGCTGTGACCATCTGGCTGTCATTAGTTTGACTTGATTTGATGGAAATGGACAAATGCAATGATTAGTATAGCAAAACCTCCTAATTAAAAAAAAAATAAGAAAAAAGATGATGGTGATCGAGGATGGATTTTTAAAAATTTTTTGCACGACTTGAAAAACCCTGTTAATTAAAATCACGGCATGTTTTTGATTCGTAGAATCATGAATCATTTAAGTTGGAAAAGACCTTTACAATCATAAAGTCCAACCACTAACCTAATATGGCCAAGCCCACCACTAAGCCACGTTCCCAAGCTCCTCATGCACATGTCTTTTAAATCCCTCCAGGGATGGTGACTCCACTGCACCCCTGGGTAGCGTGTTCCATGCTTAGCAAGCCTTTTGGTGAAGAAATGTTTCCTAATATCCAATCTTATCCTCCCCTGKTATGACCCGAGSCCATTTCCTCTTGTCCTATCACTTGTCACCTGGTAGAAGAGGCAGACTCATTTTCAAGCAGTTGTGGAGAGTGGCAAGGTCTCCCCTGGGCATCCTTTTCTCCAGGGGCTGAATGCTCTCACCTCCCTCAAGTTTCTCCTCACAAGATTTGTGCTCCAGACCCTTCACCAGCTTTGTCGCTTTTCTCTGAACACGCTCTAGCATGTCCTCAATGTCCTTCTCTGTATTTTTATTCTTGTATTGGTTTTCTTATTCTTGCACCACAGACTTCTCCTGTTAATATTATTTGCTACAGAATCCTCGTTCCTGTTAGTCTCATTTTGCAGCAAGCTGCTCCATGGTCCCTGAACCTGCTGACCTGTCCTCCTCCACTCTCTGTTCCCCTCTTCTCTCCTGCTGGTTTGGGAAGCCACTGGATGCTAAATTCTTTGAGTGTGATGGTGCTGCTGTAGCACCCCCAGCTCGTGGTGGATGATGCTGCCACCAGCCCCCACTTGGGAGGAAGAGGGGCGAMCACCTTTTTGTCCATTTCATAATAAACCCCACAAAATTACTTTTAAAAGGCCACATAACAAAGAGGATTAACGAACCTGAAAATGAAACCGAATAGTTTATGGGGATTTTTTTTTTTCCCTCCAGTCTCCTCCGGTTCAGCCAGTGAACCAAAACTCCCAATTATTTATGGAGCTGAACTGAGTTACACCAGCACTCCAGAATTAAATGCAATTAAATATGTGTATGCAGCCCAAGAGCAAGGTGATTTCTCTGCGAGTTGTCTTGCTGTGTATTAAAAGTTGCTGCTGGTGGGCTTGTCGCCGAGTTACATTATTTCCCCTGAGATCAAAACAAATCAACATTTCCCCCGCTCCGTGTTTTTGAAGACGATGTTTCAGTAACAGCTGAACAGCAGGGTCTGGAAGAGAACAGGATTATAGACAGAATATTAAAGGAGGAAAAAATTCAAAGGCTATAAGAACTCAAGGAGAGGAGATGGAACAAATTATTACTATTGTTATTACTTTAATAATAATTAAAATGTATTAATAATGCCATATGTGGTTTCTCGTGGTCAGAATTTTAATACAACTGCACCATTCCCTTGCAAATTATCAACCTAAAGTAATTTGATAAAAACCMGACCAGAATATGGCCAGGGAGATGGGAGAAAACAAGAGCAGGAGATTCAGAAATAAGGGGGCCGACCTCTAAACCACATTCCTTGTTCTGAAGAAAAAATCACAAGAAAAATATAACTGCAGGCTCTCAGATAGGATACATTACAGCACACACAGTTCTTCCATTTAGGGAATAACCAGGACATTATATTGCTGTTTTTTTCTTTGATTATACATGCCTCTGTGAGAGGTCAACATCTTAAGATTATCTTTTTTGTACAATGTTCTGGGAGCGCTTTTGCTGTGTCTTTCCTCTGTCAATCTTCAGTTTTCCTCTCCTGACAGCTGCTGGCTTCCCTAAATGAAGGACAGGCTTTTCTGCAGTGAAAGATGCTTTTCCCTTTAGAAAAAAAAAAAAAATAAAAAAAGACAAAACACAGAACCAGCAGGGGGGATATAATTGTACTCATCACCTGCAGACAGATATATTGCAATTTTTATTTGGTGTTTCAAGGATATGATGAAAAGTCCAGTTTGCTTATCTGGGTTTAGTGGAAGAAATTGAGYTGGTTTACTGCAGGTGCATGAGAAACTGTGGGAACAAGGATCCCCATGGTCTCTGGCTGGACTGATACCCACAGGGGACATCCCTCCTCAGTCAGGACAGTCTCCCATCTCTTGCACTGCCTTATCCCCATAACCAGTGTGCTCGCAGGGTTTCACAGGACTGGAAACCACTGGAAGAGATGGGGCAGGCTCTTTGMTGGTGCAAACAATGGGGCCCCCTCTCAGTTTTTAGGGGGATCATTGCTCACACCATACAAATATCAGCTCTGTTTTATCTCATTGGGAGCAGGACAGGTCTTGGGGTCAGCTTCAGCCTGAGGGGTACTGTGCTGGCAAGGCWAGCCTAATTTATTATTTAATAATAAGTGGCTGTATGCATTACTTTTATCATCCTTAATGTTCCTGTTTGCAAACCTCTTGGTAGATTTGGTGTGAGATTCAAATATCCTTTAATTTGATCAAATAAGCAATGAGCCCCATCTGGCTCAGCTGGCTGGAGCACCCTCCMGCCAGAGCAGCTGTACTTCTTTACAGCTGCAGAGATTTTGGCCCACATTTTGCTGTAGCTGAGCTCCAGATAGTAAATGCTAACATTGATTTTCAATTCTTCTAGTAACAAAAAAATGGATTTTTTTCTCTTCCCATGCAGTCAGGTATAAGAATGTTACCACCAGAACAACTTTTCTAAGCATGGAACTGGGCTGCTCATCCTCTGGCAGCCTGTATGGTAAAGAGCTTGGTCCCACAGAAATGTGGGGAAAAAAACCCCAAACTCACATTCAATAGAAATRTTTCCTCATATGTAGAAATGCCATTGATTTGTATCTTGGACCTTCCTGAGAAGAAATGAACTCTACCCTAGCTGAAACCAGGATGGATATAATTCCTCACAAATATTTTCCTGGCATGACAGGGCCTGCATTTTAAGCTATTTTCCCACTGTATATGCATAATGTAGTGCAYCCCACCTGGAACATACAGAAAATGAGTTACCTGTCTTTCCATGTTTCTGTCAGAAGTATCTTAAAATTTTTAAAGCTTAAAGATGACTGAGATCTGGGACAACGGCAGAGAATACCAGAGAGGATCAGTATGCCCAAACTTATGTTTTTGATGAATTTATGAGCATTTCTATTTAATTAAAACTCCCTCCTCAGCTCCAAGTGTCAGGCTATTTATAGCTTGTGGGCAAAGGAGAAACTCCTCTGACAATCCTGTGCCTCTCTTTTGCTTTTTCAAGATTTCTCCACAAATAGCTATCCTGGTGTGTGTTGAAGCAGCCTCTTTTTGATCTCTTCTCATAGTAGGGTCTTATTAACTTATTTCAAAGAGTGCAATAAATAACAGTAATGAACACCCTCTGCTGCACAGGACCCAGTCAGCAGGTCCAGACTGCAGGTGGGAAACTGGTGTGAAAGCTAAAAGATGGTGGGATCAGGGCAGAAAGCAGACCTGAGGGAAGTGCTGGAGCCTTGMCATTATAAGCTGCCTCTGCCCTTGGATGACAACTCCAGCCAGCTGGGGAGTGACTTCCTTCCTGCAAGAACTGCAGGTTTGGAGTGAATTCAGCTAGAAAAATCTCTGACATAAAGAKTGACTCCCTCATGCCAGATTTGGCTTAGAGGTGTCCCACCAGATCACTGATAAGGGTCTTCTCCTAAATTAGCCAGATCTGAAAAGAGCAAAGCCCTGCTGTGTACAGCTGCCAGTGTGGCAGTAGACAACATGTGCATCTCCAGGAAAGAATATCTTCCTTAGGAATATTCCCGTAATCAAAACATCTTTAATGATTCACTTCCCATCATTCCTGCACAGTATTCAGGCTATAAATAGCAGTGTTTTAGGTATAAAAGACTTGCAGACCATCCTCYCTGTAGTCTTCAGTGTGACAGGACAACTCCAGCAGGGTTGGTGGCTGCTGGGTATAAAGGGAATATCAGTCATACTTCATTTGTCATCAGGTATCCRGGCTGGATGGACCTGTCAGGATACATGGGGATCAGTACCAGGATCAGGCCCCTTTCATCCTGCAGTGAGGCATTCAGGGTGAAGACACAACTGGTGAAGTACTTTTTAGCTGGTCAGCCAAGGATAAGGAGCATTTGAAAGGGAGCCAGAGCTTTCCTTGGCCAAATACTCATTAGAAGGAATGAGGAAAAATAAATGTCCAGTGAAAACCTTTTCTGAAATAGTGATTATAYTCATTAGAAGGAATGAGGAAAAATAAATGTCCAGTGAAAACCTTTTCTGAAATAGTGATGTAGGCTGCATAATCTTTATAAATGCACTGGTTAAGAAGACTGATTTCCTCTAAGTGTTTGATAATGGAAAAGTACCAGAGGTTTCAGATGAAGGTCAGGTGAGTTCTGGTTTGGGGGAAGATTAACTCCCACTAGAGCTGAGAGTCTTTAATGAAATATCTTCCATTCAAGCCAGCAGACACAGGGCTCAGCAGCAGCTTTGCCATCCCAGTTGCTTTGGCTATGAGCCTGAGCAAGCAGCACACATCCTGATATCCCTGAGACAACCACAAACATACCCACAGCAAACAG
>QVAJ01000048.1:289643-307519 GCA_003546035.1 Mixornis gularis
CCAAAAAAAACCCCCAAAAAACACCAACAGTTAAAAAAAAAGCTGGAAGTTAACAAACCAAGAAAAATCCAAACGTGGCACTGAAATTATGGATGTTCCACCCCTGGGATTGTTCGAGGCCAGGCTGKATGGGGCTCTGAGCAACCTGGTGTAGGGGAAGGAATCCTTGTCCATGGGGGTTGAAACAGGATGATTTTTAAGGCCCCTCCCAACCCAACCCATTCCCTTWTTGTATGCTGCTGCTTTCCAAGCTTGCCAGCTGCCCCTCTGTGGAACACGGGGCTCCCACCTGCACCAGCCTCTGCCTGGACCAAAACATCCTGAGGGAGCCAAGAGGAGTGACAGGCTGCCAGTGCTTTGGTGGAAAACTTCCCTCCAACCCCCCCCAGCATGAGGTGGTGCAGCAGGTCTGGAAAAGGCAATGAACCACAAGTCACTAGACTGGAAAAACAGAAGAGGGATTATCCCCAGAAGATGCACAAGCTCCCAGATAAACCGCTGGTGCTCCCTGTGGAGGGAGCGTTGGCAGGTTTGGGATAGACTGGGAGGGGGGATGAGGGCTGGCATAAAGCTCATCATCTGCTAAAGGAGAAATTGCAGAAATCACTCAAACGAGGCAGGGATTAAAGTGGGACTGAGGTCTGGTGAGACGGCTCAAGGAAATTTAGGTTACAATGATGGAGAGCAGAAGAAGATTAAAACTCTGGGCTGAGTGAGTAATGCACAACAAATGCATCCAAATGAATCTCTTCCATCGAGGCCCTTCCAGGACTCCCATCACCTCGCAATCTTTAATGCACTTGCTCTGCTGGAAGGAAGGCAGTGCTGCTATTTCTGTCTTTCACTTGGGGAATGGAAACACGGGGAGATTAAACACCTTCCTCAAGGTGACCCAAAATATCTGTTCCAGAACAGCAGAATTTCAGGTCTCGGCATAGCCATAGGAGCATCACTCCCAGCCACCTGTGAACAGCAGGGACTCTGGGGGACACATTTGCTCCTCAGGTGTTTCCTTCAGCTGGTGGTTGTGGGCTGCACATTCCTGGTCTGGGACTTTCCCAGGCTCCTCCTCTCTGCTCATCCACAGAATTCTGCTGAAGGCACCAGGAATTTGTTTGAGGGCAGCAGGAAGCACAGGGTGAGGGTGACAGGTCCGTKCTGGCATGTTTGGCATTCCTTTAATGACTTCAGCAGGAGGTGGGAAGGGTAGAGCTGCCTGCAGTAATGACAGTGTGGAGAGTCTGCTGTGGGAGAAAAGRAAATACTGGGAGACCTGCCTGACAACTTGATTTGCAATGACTCCATTTGAATCCCATGGATCCGTGCATGGATCTTGTCACTGCAGAGCTGGATCCTCTTCTCTTGGGATCTGTGGTTGAAGGAAGCTTCTGGGGAGTCTCTTCCTTCTGTCTTCTGAGCTTCAGTTGGCAAAAATTTGTGAACGAGCTCCTGTGGTTATTTAATTTTAATATAACTGAATTTGCCCAGAGCTACTGGAAATTGCTCTGCTACTCCTTCCACTGCTACCACAAGGTCTATTAGTACCCAAGAGCTTGTCATAGAAAAATCCTTCACTGATGGCAGRCAAGGGGAAAAAATTCATTTTAGACTCATAGCTATAGTGCAGCTTGTCCCCAGGGCTCACACCACATCCTAGCAG
Organism: Mixornis gularis; assembly: GCA_003546035.1. Lineage (NCBI taxonomy): Eukaryota > Metazoa > Chordata > Aves > Passeriformes > Timaliidae > Mixornis > Mixornis gularis. Next base: position 291,304 of record QVAJ01000048.1, read on the forward strand.
GGACTGTCAGCTCTCCTGCCCTGCCAGCAGGGCGTGAAACAACAAATGAAGTGTCCAGGCAGCACAGACTGAAGCCAGCCAGGGGAATGGTCCAACCATTTCATCACAAGCCTCCTCCTCCTTCATCCTGGGGCCTCTCCTGTTTGTGGCTGCCCATTGGCCCAGCTCCAAGGAGGAGGATGAGTTGCTGCCAGAGCCAAAGAAGGTGCTTTCCAGGCAGAAGAGGGCTAGCACTGGTTGCAGAAGACAACCTGCACCCAAATCCTGGTGAGCAGGTGATTCCTGGGCCTGGTGCAACCAAGGTCAGCTTAACACATTCAGAAAGGTGAACTCTGCCCTCAGAAGATGCCTGCAGGCTCTTGCTTTCAAACAGATGGGAGTGATAAAACATGCTCTTTAACCTCATGGTCCCAGATCTTGCAAGAGGTGAGGACGATTTTTATTTTATTTTTAATTAAAAAATCTGGACTAGTTCAGCATTTGGCATTTTGTAGCCTGCTGYCCGTGGCTTCCCACCCAACCTTTGSTCTCCAGAAGCACCTTCCTCTGGCCCTGGAGCCCAGAGCCTGCTCTTCCTTCTGCTCCCAGCCCTGTGGCCACCCTGGAATCCATCCAGGTGCTCTTTCTGTTCTCCTAATGAGAGTTGGATGTGAGTTGGATGCCCTTGGGTGCTTTTCAAGGTCTTTCTGTGTCTGTGCAGATTTTCTGGAAATGTGAGGGAGATGGAGAGCCAGGGCAGCTCATAGGACTCCCCCTGGACCCTTCYGGACATGTCAGGGATGTGCAGGGATGGCACCAGTGCAGGCTGATGGGTGGCTTGGAAGAAAAAGAAATGTGCTCCTGGGAAAAAAAAAAATAAAAATCTTAGTTCTGCATGCACATCTTGGATTAATGCTGTCCCTGAGGACAGCAGCAATTTTTAGCCCATCCATATTTTGCCTGGGATTTCACAGACTTGTCCAGCTGCCAAAACACATTTTTTGTTGTTAYCTCATTTGCAAAAGGTTTTTCATTCCTCTTTCTCTCTTTGCCACACCAGGCCACTTGTCCTGAGTTCTGCTCCCAGACAGGCCAACCCCTGGTTGTTTTCTCCTGTGTTCAGTCAGTTTGCTTCCATGCCTGCTGTGAAATGTTCAACATTCCCACAAAGCCTCATCAAACCCTCTCGAGTCCCCCCAAATCTGCTGGACACCTCAGGGGGCTGCAGGGCTGAGCCTGGACTGCAAGGAGCACATGGGGCAGCTCCTGTCCCTTCTCCTGGGAGTGTGTTTTAATCCAGAGCTACACCCTTTTAGTGGATTCACTCTGGACCCAATCCCAAACTGTTATATACCAGAGAAGTGTTTCCATCTGCTTCAGGAAGTGATGGAWGGGGTCACATCCCTTTGTAAATGGAGCTGTGTGGCATCTGGGTAATCTCTGTCCCCCATCCCTGGCTTGAGCTGCTTCAGCATCTGCCACCCTCAKCTCCCAGCCACCATCCCAGCATCATCCCACCGCCCTATCCGTGTCCTCTCCCACACGGATCCTCACAGCAGGCGCCTTGCCCGGGCACGGGGATCCCGCAAATCCCCCTCCCCACCGCCGCCAGTGGCCAAGGGAAACGTGTTAGCAACTAATTTATACGGGCATGATTTACATGCTTAATTAGCTCGGCTTTTATTTGCTGTATTCACGCGGCAGAGTATTTTCCCCACAAAGCTCCCGTGCCTAGAGCCTGTTTGATTAGCCACAGAAAGGGAAGCATTCAGCAGCACAAAGCTGAACCACCAGAAAGTCAATACATATTAAAGGATTTGAGATGCTTTCTCCCCTCACCCCCTCCAACTAAACACATTTTACAAACAGCAGGGAAGATGAAATTCTGAATTCGGTGCTAGTTATTAATTTTTTTTTCCCCCTTGCTGCTCTGTGTCAAGGTTTTTGGGTTTTTTTTTCACTGGAGGAAAAATTGGTGATGCAGAGCCTGGAATTTTTCGCAGTCCAACTTACTTCCTCTACATCAAACTTTGCAAAAGGGCCCAACTGGAGACATGAAACCCCTTTGGCAAGAACTCTGCCCACACACCAGCAGTCCCAGAGGCTTACTGTGCTCAGAGAAATTAAAGTAAAAACTGTGCTGTTTGCAGCAGCTCCCTAAAAATAATTTTAAAAATTGCATCCCAAACTGCAGAAAAGCTTGCGTGGTATTTTTGGGAAGAAACCTGGAGCAGCCGTGTGTGCGAGCACCATCTGTTGGCTGCATTGCTGCTTACCAGGGTGCGAGCTGCAGCCCATTCCCCCAAAACTGCAGCTCCGTGGCACATCCCCAGCTCCAGGGAACATTTTCTGGACAAACAGCAAGGCAGATGGCAGCAGGAATCGCCGAATAATCCAGAAATTTGCACAAAGTCACCCATCCTCCAGAAGGGGAACTTGATGTCTCTACCCGGGCTCACCATCCTGATACCCTCTAGAGCAGCCTCACAAATGTTACAGTAAATGATGCTCCATCATTCCCTTTTCCTAGACAAATAACATATTTTGGCCTCAGCAGCTAAGAAAATTAATTCAGCCAAGGTTTTGGGAACATTTCAGGGTATTTGGCCACTGCTCCTGTTCAATCGTTTTAAGAACAAAAGGGCTACAAATCTGCAGCAATTTACAATCTGACTTTCCAATTAAGCATTTGATGTGGGTTTATGCCTTTAAAGTGACAATATTTGTCAGGCCATTTGTTCAGTGCATTGTCTGCATGTGCAGTTACACAGGAATTGGTTTAATTAAGGTTAATTGGTGCATAATTAGAGCCGCTGCCAACACAAAAGAATGGCTGCGGACCGGGGGAGAGTCGATTTCTATCCAGCTCCAAAGGACAAAACGCTGTGAAGGGGACATTACAGTTGGGTGGTAAAAACCTAAACTGCTTCAAATTGCAGCTCTAATTTTCGTAAAACCACATGCCTGACTGCCTGGCAGTGCTGTCCCCAGGGCACAGAGCCCTGTCCCACTCAATGATGCATTTTTAATGGGAGAAGGTGTTTGTACTAATGAATCTTTGCAGCTGGAGACTCTCATCTCCCAGCGCAGGGGAACCATGCAGGAGGCACCTCTGGGAAGCCAAACTGCACAAAAAGGGTAGGAGGGGGGATGCTTTGAAGAAGCTGTGATTTATGGCACTATAAACTCACCTGGGATTTTACTGGTCTGGCACAAACCCAGCAGCAGCAGCACGTCAGCCTCTCTGTGATGCTCCCTGGTTGTGCCACCAGCAGCTGAAGGAAAACTGTGGGGAAGTTCTGGCACTGGTGCCTTGTTCTGCAGCAGTCCAGTGGGATGATCAGCAGAGAGCAYTTGTTGAGTTGAACTCTCCTTCCCGAGGCTACCCCATGTTTTAGTACTGAAAGCAAAGCCAAAAGAACAGTGCCCAGCTGTGAACTCACTTGCTGCCTCCACCCTGGCCCCACTTCCAGCTCTCCAAGCCAAGGGCTCCCAGTTATCCCAGTCCAGGGGTGCTGGGAACAACTTCTCCCTCTCCTCTGAGGTGAAGATGGCTGGGACAGGGGGTCCTGGGCCACCACACAGCCTCCTACTCCAGATACTGCCATGGACACACAGCCCTGGCAGCCTTTCCTTTGCACCAGCAGTGTGGAGATTTCAAAATGATGAAGGAACACGAGAAGTGGGGAGTGGAAGAGTGTAAGAAAGAAATTAATATACTGAGGAGAAGACCTCACCAGACAGTAATTGAGGTCTGACTGTTGTGGTCCTATGCCAGACACAACCAATTAAGGAGGGAGGGGGTATCCTCCATCCCATAGGATGCTTTCTCTGAGTTATTATTTCACTGACAGAATCCTGCACCTRCTGAGGGAAACATGACCCTACCTTTGCCAAGCAAGGAATTGCAGGGATCTACCAAAAAGGCAATTTCCTCCCCTGCTCCCCTTGACCAAGAGTTTTCACAAGAAAAGTCTCCACTTTTAGTATCCCCTAGTAAAACACTACAGACCTTCCCATCCCCAGAGCATACAAATTTCTCCCCATTACCRTGGTGAAAGGAGTGGCAGTGACTCTCCCTGCCAGATCAGCATCAATTTTCCCTCTGCCCTCAGGCACACACTCCTCAGAAGAGAGCAAAACGGTCAGCAAGACAAAATCAGAGAGAAGAAAACCCTGTTGTTGGCAGAATTCCCCCATCTGTCACAGCAGCTCCTGAGAGACAGGGCAGTGCTGTGGGGAGCAGTTCTGCAGCTGTGTCAGAACTACTGGAGGCAAGTTCTGATTTTATTGGTGTTTGAGAAAAGCCAGGGAAATGGCTGTATGGATTACAGGGAGCTGCAGAGAACCCGCCAGGCTGAGCAGMTACATGGGCTGGAAATGAGGCTGGATCCTCACAGGACAACACTCCCACACCCCTCCCAGAAAATCCCATTATCAAAGCAACTGCTGTCAAAACAGACTTGACTTTTTTTCTGGGGGGGAAGCCTAGAAGCAGCAGAGCAATTTTTCAAGCACCAGCAGCTGAACTTTATGATATGCAGCATTCCAATTTTTTTGCCCTCATCAGAAGGTGTTCCTCTTTTCCACCTCGGCAGTAAGGCATGATGGCTGCTCATCCAGACCTGCCCCTCTGCATGTGCAGCCCCTGTGAAGGTTCAGGATCTTCTTTGAAGAAGAAATACTTAATTCTGTAATTTTAGACCTGTAGGTTGGACTCTGTTGGCCTTAACCTCTCACTACTTTGCTTTTGGTGATGCAGCTGAGGGCACAATGAGGGTGTGAAAAGAGGTGTTTCAGCACYGAAGGCTTCACAATTAATTATCTTGCTTCTACCACAGAGAACCATGGTGCATTCMGTGGCATCCATCYTCTCTAATTTAGCTGTCTGGGAGTTGGGTGCCCAGTTGTCACAACAGCYCTCTTGTTAGAGGGTAGAAATGAGCTGAGATACAGAACTCTTGTTCATCACAGCATGAAAAGGGCCCTGGTTTATTCCTCTCTACAGCTCAGCCATCCTGACCCCAACCATTCCCTGACTCTGGCTGCAGCAGCTCCTRCTGGAGGTTTCCCTTGCAGCCTCTGACTGCTGGTTGCTTCCTGCTCAACTCTGACTGCAGGGATTGGTTTGCAGACTCTGAATGCAGCTTTTACCCAGCCAGACTGTGACTGCAGGTTCCAACAACAGGCCCTGACTGCACAACCAAACTGATCTCACAACAGGGATTCTCCTTCTTCTTCATAATCCTCTTTTTCCGTCTTCCTCAAGGTTCCTCCTCCTTCACAATTCCCCCTCACCAGCTCACCCACTCCCTTTTATCACAGTTATCTTTATTGGATACAGCTGTGACTCATCAAGGGTGAGGATGCACTGGGTAATTAACACAGCTGTTACTTATCAGGGGCCAAGTCACCTGTATTCCCTTCTACATCCAGGCAGGATCACTCTGTGGTCCCTGGTAGACACTGAGACAACTTGAAGATGATTCTACTTTCCTAAGCTGAACATTCCAGCCCAGAAGGCAGCCCTGTAACTGCTGAACGTGGTGCAGGTCCMACCCCAGCTGCTTCATCTCTCTGACTTCATGAGTCATGAGCCTATGGAAAGCTATACATCGAACAGACTTCCATATTAACCCCCGAGGAAGATCTTGTCCAGCAAAATCCAAAGGCAAAGCCAATTCCAGACCAGTCCAAAGGAGCAGTCAGCACTTACACATAAAAAGCCAATAAATTATGAATTAAAAATGACCGAGGGGATTGAGGAAAGAATTATATGCCTGAGATAGGCTCGTGTTATACAGGTGGTTTCAGGTTGCTAAGCTGCAGAGAACAATTCAGGAAAAGTTTCCAAGGGACAAAGCAATGAAATCACGATGCCACAGAAATCAAAGGGCTCAGTACGTGCTTGAACAGGAAGAGCAGCTTCACCTGAGCTACAGGAACACAGCAAAAACGTAAATAATAAGTAAATATTCCWTCAGTATGGTACGAGTGCATTAACAACCATTGTTACGTGTTTTTAATAACCATTTTTGTGTATTTAAACTTCACACTGTGATTTTCCAGACAAACCCTCTCTGTTTTAACTCTTAAGTAGTTCTCGTGACTGTGGAGTTGCAAAGTGTCAGGAAAACACCATGAGAGTGCAACAGCCAGGTCTGGGGTGCAGGAAGTGTGGTTTGGCACAAGGCATGGAGAACATCAGGCTCTGCCATCCACACTGCTCAGCCCATCACCGCACAGTCGACCAAACAATCTGACAATACAGAGGATTTGTGATTTCCACAGTGCTGCTGTAAGGAACTATTTTGCACCTTGATAAGGGAGGGATGAGCCTTTTCTATGCTGAGGACAGGGGCAATTCAAGAATGACAGCTTCTCAGTGACACAAGAAAGCCTTAAGTAAAAATGAAAAAAGTGAAAATAGTTGCCTCTTCAGAGTTTTCTACATAGGATCCAGATGACAAACTGTCAGAAGTCAGCACAGCTCCACTGATGAACTGCCTGGGGCCAAGTCTGAGCCCAAAAATAAGCAGAAGTCTCCTCTACCCATAACTTAAGGCAACAAAATGCTTTGAATTACACTTTAACCGCAAAATACCTTAACCTGAGAAAGGAAGGGCAACTCAAGGGTCTTGCATGTGGGGTGGGATCCTCRCAGTAAGGTTGCCAGCAATTTCTCTGTGCTTATTATTAATTTCAGTATTCAACACAGCTGTATAGATTGTCTCCCTCCCTAAAGGCCAGCCTACCTTTGCTGTGAGCCTGGGGGCTCATGAATGAGGCCATGGATCATCATTATCATCACTGTCAGTGYTTTGGAAGGTAAGAGCAGCATATCTCTGTGAATAAAAGCTTTCCATACATTTTTTATCTCCTCATTGTGCCCAGAGGGTCACAACTCCTCTGTTGGTTCAAGAAGGCAAGAGTTGTGTTGGGGTGAATGTCCCAGCTAAGAGATTGTGGAGATGATTTGAAGGAACAGGAATTTGCTACCTCTAAATTCATGAAGACCTTAATGCAGGAGTAGGATAACCATCCAGGTGGACTCTTGCGCCCCTGCTTTCCACCTGGGTTTTCACTCTTTCTGGATGGGCATTGGTATTTAATGTGCTCTGTTGACCAAACTCCATCCCAGGCCTGTTTCTTACCAAAGGTTTTTGCTCTCAGGCTCAGGTTTACAGCTGAACAAGCGATCYCTGGTGGACTAGGAAGTCTATTTGTTGACCCAGAGCATCCTCTTTAAATGTTGCTGATGTATTGGTCATCCTGTTCATCGATTGCAGTCAATAATATACTCCCAGTGAATTTCTAAATATAACAGCACAGGAGACTGCTCAGCTCCAATTCTCTTCTTACACAGCCTTGCTTCAGCTCAGGGTAATAATATTCTGAATATCTTCTCTAAAACAGGTTGCACAAGCCTGATTTGGGGATCAGAAGTAGCTCATTATGCATTTATTATTTTCTTGTTAGAGTAGCCTTGCTGAGCTATCAATCCAGTCAGTTATGCAAGGAATTAGGTGCCTATTAGCTGCTTTTACTCTTTTAATGTGATGAACTTTGTTTTCTCATTAATGAGTCTGTTGAAACAAAATGTACAATATATGGAAAGGTTTTATGGCTTGTATAATGAAACACGTGTTAGGCCATAACTCAGGGGCCAACTAAAAGTCATTTGCCTATTAAAAGGAAATTGTGCTTCAGATTATTCAGTCAYACTAGTGTATGTGGGAGAGGAAAAGAAAATAGGAGCAGCAAAAAGAAACAAGTGACAGGGAATGTTTTAAGACCCAGCTGAGTAGGTTGGTGTTGGCTCTTGGCTTTAGCCCAACATTGTGAAGAGTATTTTTTAAGTGCAGGGGTCAAAAACCAAAATCAACTGGAAAATTCTCCAACCACCAACCAGAAAGACCCATGCCTGTAAGTATAATACCAGTAATTACACTGGCTTTTAGCTACTGGTAATGTTTTCCAGAAAAGGGTGGGTGGGATAGGATAGGATGGGATGGGATATTTTTGTATTTGGGATCCATAGTTCCCAGGTATCTACAGGGCTGTGGCACTATCTCAGCTCTGGCTGCAGTGCTCTCACAGCCTTGCTCTCCTCTCCTTTGCCAAGATGGGGTAACCCACTGGGCATAAGGCATTTCCACTCATGTCCTAATTTTCTTCTCTGCTACCTGCAAATGATGGGAATCAAGGAATGATGCTCCCGGCCCTGCATGCCTGGATGATTCCTCAGACAGTCTGTGAGGACCAAGGCAGGACGAAAACCCTGCCAATGGCTACAGCAGGAGGTGGCAAGCACCCTGACACTTCAGACACTGGGTTATTTTCCAGATGTGGGAACTGATTTCTTTTCAGCACAAAGCCAAGGTGTCCAGGATGCAGCAATTTTCCCCGGATTGCGCTATAATGTGCGCAGCGGGGATTTTTCTCCCCTGCACCTCGATTTCGTGTTTGGGGATGYTGTTTGTTGCTTGGCTACTGGATGCTGCCACAGCTGAAAAGTGTTGAAGTGTTGACAAAAAGGAATTGCTTCTTCAGGGGGAGGAAAAGGGAGAGGAATTATCTCCTGGAGGCACTGCTGGTACAAAGCCGTGAAGGATGTGTGGATGTCAAGGCAGGATGTTGCAGGTACTTCACTGTCTTAGATGTTGTTAAAAAATAATGGTAAAAAAATTGAGGCACTATGGAAAAAATAATAAAAAAAACCCCCAATAACAAGAGCACAAAATTGCTGCAGAATCTGAACATACTTCTCATGAAGTGAACCCTGCTGGAGTAAAAAGATTCCCTGTTCCTGGTGTTACCACTACCATTAATGGTGCTGCACCAGCTCTGTACCTGTAGGCAAAGTTGCTTCTGTGCAATTTGCACTTCTTTCCRTATTAATGAAGTGATCGGGGCCTGGAATTATTTTTATTGCTAATTACATTGGTTTWATGCACTTCTGGTTTGCTTCAATAAGCATTTAAGAAGAGAGAATTTTAATAGAACATTAAGTAACACGGAGAATTAAACAAACAGCTTAGAGTGATAGAAGAGGKTTTAGCTACAGTTTTGAAGGGAATTACATTGTGTTGCTGGATGAAATCTCCCTTTTGTGCAGATAAAAGGAGATCTGTTACTTTAGGATGGTACCTAAACTACTGTCATCTGCCAGGAATGCTGACCCCTGGAATCACACCTGGGTTATCCAAAATGTGGCATCAAGAGAGGCTGCAGGAAGCAGTGCCAGGCAGCCAGGRCAGGGCTCAGTGATGTGCTTGCTYCTGGGGCTGGGRAGTGAGGATGTGTTTGAAAAATCTCTGCAAAACCATGAGTTTCGGCCCCTCTCTGCTTCTGCTCTCTCCTGCAGACCAGGCTGCTCCTGCCCCTCACAACATAGCCAGAGTGGGAAACTAAAGAGACTGAACTTCTTCACCTCTCAGTGTTTCTCAAAACCAAAGCCAGAAAAGCTGCTGCAATTACTGTTTTGCAAATGCTCTGTATGTGGCACACACACGCGCTGATACCTCCCTGATGGTAGCTTTGTTTCCCAAGCTCACATAATGCTTTAAATCCAGCTGGTATATGAGTTAATATATGGTGTATGGATTATATATGGATGTGCAAAAATTCATTTGCATAAAAATTACGATGTACAAAACTCACCATTTTCAAGCAGCACCCAAACCTTGGGGTTTTTCTGTATTTATTTACTCATCTGTGTATTGTCTGAGTTGCCTAACGAGAAACATCCGATGTGTTTTTAGCAGTGAGCACACATATGCCCAAAGAGAAAAGCATTATCACAGCCCCCAGCTCCTTCTGCACACGCTGTTTTACCTCCCTGAGTTGGTTCAGAAGAGGCTGAGGTTCTGCACCATGCAGAAAACCACCATAGGAATGGCCACRTGCCTTTGGATCTGGAGCTGCAGCCAAATCCAGTTCTGTGGATGCTTTTGCTCTCATGTTTTTCCCACCATCTGCCCCCTCCACCCTGARCTTAAAGCCTCCATTAAAGTCAGTCCAGTGCCAGAACTGACATGACTGAAGCTATCTTCTGGCTCTTGTRGGCATATGTTCACCCTTCATTTCACCTCTTAACCTCAGTCCTAYTTCCCCAAGGGAGGAGACCAATCTTCCCAAGCATGTGTGGGATGGGCCAAGTTCAATGTTTGTGTTTATGGACAGAGGTGGGCTCATTTGGTTTCTGGTGCATGGATGATGCAGGAAAACCTTCCCATTGATCTCAGGGGAATTCACTGGTAGGCAATGCTTCTGCCTGTGTGATCAGAAGGTATTTTACACACACGACAGCATCGTAATCCAGCTGGTGTCATGGAACTGGTTCTCACTGCCTTTGGTGTGACTGGGACAGTYCTTCAGTGACCCTGAGGGGCAGATGATTGACTGTAATACCATATACCCCTGACTGACTGATAACTGCAGGGGAGAGTCAATGATGGGTTTTATTAATGCCTAATTAAAGATAAAAGATGACTTCCCTTGGCTAATTTTCTCTCCTGAACTTGGTCACACTCTCTCTTTTAAAGTGAGCGGGACTTAGAAAGGCAAAGCCGATGTGTCGAGCATCACAACTGGCTCCCTTTGCCTCCTGAGCRTAATCCTAGCTGGGCCTGGAGGCTGGCTCCCTGGGGAATTCTGTCCTTACAAGCAGATAAGGCAGTTGGTGCAGTGCCAGAGCACATTTATTACACAGAATAAAGCTGAACCAGCAGCTCTGCCTGGCCGACTGCCCGAACCACTCCAGAGCAGGCGGGTTGGCTGGCAGGCTCTGTCTGAATGGCACCAAAACTTGAGCTGCTGTTCAAGGCTGCTTTGCCCTCCTGTTCCCAGCCAGGATTGGGGAAGGCAGCATTTGGAGCCTCTGCTGCAAGGCAAAGCAAAGCAGGGCATCTTTAGAATGGTCAGGGGAAGTAAAATAGTCTCCTGTCACCTCCAGAACTGCAAATCCYTCTTGTCATTGCCCACACCATTCCCTGTGTAGCTGATTCATTTGCTGTTGTAGCCTTACTTGGTCACAGTGTTGTTAATTCTGAGAATTCAAGAAAAAAGTGAAAAAAACCCCCAGGGATAGTCTTGTATCCCCAGCTGGCAGACATGCCAGTAACTTTAGGGTCTGACCTTCAAAACTGAGATTTTCTTCTTGAGCTCAGGCTGACAAGGAGCTGCCTGGCACGAGCTTTGGCTTAGAGCAGAGCATAGCATCATAAAATCATTTATGGAAAAGACCTTTAAGATCACTGAGATCAAACACTAATTCAGCATGGCCAAGTCCACTGCTGAACCTTGTCTCAAAGTGCCACATCTACACATCRTTTAAATAATTCCAGGGAAGGTGATGGCACCACTTTTAGTGCTTGATAACCCTTTCAGTGAAGAAATTTTTCCTAATATCCAAACTAAACCTCCCCTGGCACAACTTGAGACCATTTCCCCTTGTCCTACTGCTTTTTATTTGGCAGAACAGACCACCCCCAACTCACTGCAGCCTCCTGTCAGGGAGTTGTAGAGAGTGATAAGGTCTCCCCCGAGCCTTCTTTTCTCCAGGCTAAACACCCCCAGCTCCCTCAGCTGCTCCTCCTCATAGCACTTATAAGTCCTCATAGATTGATGGAACCCAAAACCTGGCAGAAGCCTCTAGGCAGTGCTGTAATGAATTTTATAGAATCAGGAGTGCAGATGTCTGTACGCTGTGTATGCAGTCAATTGAAAAGGGAGAGGATAAACCAGAGACATTTCAAGGGAAGATCAGCCCGCGGCACCCTGAGCGCAGCAGCTCTGGGACGCCAGCGAGCCCACCCCAGAACAAAGCTGTCACACACAGGGAGGCCCCTCCTGCTTCCAGAAACAGCAGGCATTGCAGGATAGCAAGTCCTAAGAAAACACTGCGCTCCCCCAAATCAGTTCCATGTGTAGGGAAAGCAGCAGAGAGAAGATTATTTGCCACGGCTTCTTTCCAAGGATGATGTAAGAGAAAAGCAGTAAGGAAGATGTCTGGGAGAGAACAGTTGTTACCACGCTGCAAACAGTGACATCCAAACTGGGAATGGCAGGTGTGGCCACACCAGCTGGTGACACTTTGTCTCAGGGATGATGACCAGCACAAAGATACCTCTGATGCCACAGTGCCAAGGGACAATATTCCCAGAGTTCTTTCACTGAGAATACCTCATGTTTTCATTTCATAAAGAGAAGTTGCATTTCAAAACACAAATATTATTAACTCAGTTTCCAAAACCCCTTATTGCTGTCAGTTGAGCAGTTTTTCGTTTATTTGCTCACATCAGTTATGCTTCATTAGAGTGAGACTCCAAACATGCACTGAGAAGCAGCAGAGCAAATGCACTGGATTCTCTTGGTGTCTTTGAAGATTCTGTGTCATCCATTGTTTTGTTGTGGGTAAAACGTTTTCTCTGACACGACTCTCCTGTAATTTGAAGCTGGCAGTTTTATTTTCATTCTGAACTGCTGATCTATGAGACATTTTCCTGTTAGTCTGCAGCTAAAGATTATACTAAACTAGAGGTAAAATGAAAAGATCTCTGCTGTCGGAACCAAAGTACATTTTCTTCATGCACTCATGCACAAGAGGTTGAAATCACCATGGAAAGCTGGAAGCTCCCACCAGCAAGAGCAGGGCAGGAATCACCAATCCATGTGCACCTTCTAGGCTCAAAAGAGTCTTCATGGCATGGCTGAAACCACAGATGAGGAGATGTGAAATTCACAAGTCAACAGACATTCACCTGGACACCAAACTAGGTCTCCTGTGTAAAGCAAAACTGCCTAATTTATCCAGAAGTTTCCTGAATGAAGCAAATAACCTGAATGAAAAAAGTTTAAAGTCAACTTCAAATGGGGAGTGGGGGTAGGGGGCAAAGGAATAGAGGGGATTTAGCAAAACAAAAGTAAAATGGGTTGTTTGAACTAAATGTCTGGCTTGAACCAAAATTAAGTGGCTTCACAGAAACTTTTTAAAAGAAATTCAGTTTAGGTCCATCTCTAAAGAAAATACTGCTTCAGCATGAAAATTGCTAAAAGTTCTGCCATAAAAATGCCTAAATGAGCTTTTTTCCAAACTTTCCAGGTGTCGTTCTTTAAAACAGCTTAAAGACTTTGATGTGAATTTCTGAGTGGTATCAGTCCACTCCAAAAGACTTCTTGCGTAGAAAAAGTAAAAACAATGATTCCAGTTTGATCTTTTTCCCCTGCCCTGCTCCAGCGTGTCCTAATCACAGCACTACCATCCTGCAGCAGAAGTTTTCCCAGTACATCCGAACAGCAGGAACTGTGTGATATCCATTTCCCACACTCCCTGTCTGCCTTACACATCCGGGCAGGGGCTGCTGTGCAGTACCTAACAGCAGGACACCTTATTCTTATTTTCCCTTAAACATTATAATGCTTAGCAAGATTAACATTTTTTTTTTCTGTGTGTGATTAGCATGCTAAAAAAGGARGGTGGTTGTTATTGCAGCTTTTGTAAGGGTACAAAGAAATCCAGCTATTGAGTAGATCCACTGGGAAACAAACCCTTTCCAGATATTAGTCTTTTTCTCTACCTGTTTTCTGAGAAGGGCTCAAATACACCAAAACATGAGTCACGATCCTTTTTCTTCCCTCCTACACTTTCAGTTATTTTTCTCCAACGGTTGCATAATTAACAGTTTCTAAGCACAAAAAAGCACAACACCATTGCTAATTACAGGCATTGTATTGCCAGGATTAAATAAGGATTGTGAAACAATGAAAACGTTAAAGACCAGCCCTGTTACCTTCAGTCACCCCAGTGCTGTGCAATATTATATCCAAGAGTAACAGGTTTTGTCAATACTCTTGAAAGGAAGTAGAAAGTATTCTGCAAGGTACAAGTTTACAGAATGGTATTCACCCTTTGAGTGTGAGGGGATGTTCAGGAATAAAAGGAGGATACAGTCAGAGCAGTCCACAAACCAAGCCTGGGAGCTGCAGCCCAGGACTTAAGTCCATAATTTTACAGATACAGTCATGATATAATAGAAATATAGAATGGCTTGGGTTGAAAGGGATCTTAAAGATCATCTCGTTCCAATCTCCCTGCCATAGGCAGAGACACCTTCCACTATTCCAAGTTGCCCACCAGCTCCATCTAGCCTGGCCTTGAACACTTCCAGGGATGGGGCATCCACAGCTTCTCTGGGCAGCCTGTGCCAGTCTCACAGGCAAGAATTTCTTCCTGACACCTAATCCTGACCTACTCTTCTTCAGTTTGAACCCATTCCCCCTTGTCTTGTCACTCCAGGCCCTTGTAAATAGTCCCTCTGCCTCTTTCTTGTAGGCCCCCTTCATGTACTGRAAGGTCACAATTAGGTCACCCCTGAGCCTTATCTTTTCCAGGCTGAAAAATCCCAAATCTCTCAGCCTTTCCTCGAGGAGAACTGCTCCATCCCTCTGATCCTTTTGGTGTCTTCTTCTGCCCTCACTCCTACAGCTCCATGTCCTTCCTGTGCTGGACCCCAGATCTGGACACAGCACTGCAAGTGGGGTCACACCAGAGGGGCAGAATCCCCCCTCACCCGCTGCCCAYGGGGCTTTGGATGCAGCCCAGGACACATTTGGCTTTCCGTGTCCCCAGTGCACATGGCCAGGGCATGTCCAGCCTCTCCTCCACCAAGTCCTTCTTCCCCAGTGCTGCTCTCCATCTGTCCACCCCCCAGCCCAGACTGACACCCGGGCAGAACCTGCGGGCTGAGATAAAAGCTGTAATTATCAAAATAAAATATTATTATAGTAGCAATAATAGTAATTATAGAAGTAAAAATAGTAGTAATAAAAGGGGACATAACAAAAAGAGAGGAATAAAACCCAAGAGAAAAAAGCGATGTCTCATCAGTGTGTTATCAACATTATTCTCATACTAAACCCAAAACACAGCACTGCTAAKAGGAAGAAAATTAACTCTACCCCAGCCAAAAGGAGGACACTTGATAACACTTCTGTGCAGCCACAACCAGGTAACTATTATTTTGGTGGGGGTGTGAAGTTTTACAGCCTTCTGGGGGTGGAAACAGCAGTTGCTGGGTTCATTTTCACTGCTCAGCACATTTAAATCCCAATTTGATATGTTCTGCACCATTATGTCCTGCTAAAGTTGGCAGCATCTGGAATCCAAGGAAATGCTGAACCAGCATTACATTGCCCAGGACTGCCAGCTGGCTGATGGCATCAGCACTCCTCAGAGGTCTTCCAAAGGAGAAGTTTTGCAGCAGGGAATARTCCCAAGTAGCAATTCCCCTCCTAATCCACAGTCTGAGATGCCCAGTTCTTCTAAGCAATGTGTTAAAACACTTCAGAAATTATTATTGTTATTGTTTTTTAAGTGGAGTTCAAGCTGAACATTTTTGTGTGGATGGAGGGGAGCTAAATGACAGCAGAGGCAAACTTTGAAATAAAAGTATATTTCATTTTGATGGCAATGAAAAACTTCATTTTGAAAGCTTTAAAGTGAAACGATGCTTTGGTTTTGTTATTTCCTCAAACAAAGCAATGCAGAAATACATCCAAAAACTTAAGTGATTCCATTGCCCCTAAATTACTATTGTGAACTGAGAGAAGAAAAGACAAATTCTATGTATTCCTTGCCAGTAACACAGCAAGGAGCACCAGGTRGAGCAGTGTGTGCCCAGGAATCCCTTGGGACTCAGTTCCTGCATGAGTGGAACATTGGATTTCACTTTTCTRGTCTTCTCTCAGATGGGCAGCTGTTGCAGGGAGGTCTTAAGATAAGGAGAGGTTGAGCCAGAGTAACATAGGTTTGACTAATGTGGTTACTATTATGTTCTTCTTTATT
Organism: Mixornis gularis; assembly: GCA_003546035.1. NCBI lineage: Eukaryota > Metazoa > Chordata > Aves > Passeriformes > Timaliidae > Mixornis > Mixornis gularis. The sequence continues at coordinate 307,130 of QVAJ01000048.1, forward strand.
TCATCTAAAATGGTTGTTTATATACATTTTTAGATAGTTTACAAATTCAGTAGCTTTTCCATTGGCACACAGCATACAAAGGAATGCAAACACACATTGTTTAACTTCTTTTTAAGGTGGCTAAAAGTGCTTACTAATAATTGCCTTTCAGTGACCTCTAGAAAACTTACTATCCAACATTACTACTTTAACATTTAATACTTTAACTACTACATTAACATTTAATTTCTGTTGCTAGCTGAGGCTGGGTGTGTTCTACTTTAGGGACAGAAAGAAAGCAGGTAMAGAAGCATCATGAGGGGACAAGCTCTCTCTACTTTATTTACAATCTAACCTTTTATACATTTGTACAGAGGTCCAGAGATTGGCCACAGAGGTCACCTCTCAACC